>CM076572.1:553303701-553390818 GCA_034641835.2 Pinus albicaulis
AGCAAGAATAGGTCTAAATGGGTGGAGACGGAGGTCAGACAACCCTGATAGAGGTTCAGACAAAACCCAGAAAAATTTCAGAAAAATTCTAGAAAAAAGTCCAGGTCGTAGTTTTTGACCTTTTTTTCGCTCAAGTAGCAGTTTTTGGGCTGTTTTCCACCCAAGTCGTAGTTAATGGGCTAAAAAGTGCGACCTGGAGTCCAGGTCATGGTTTTGGGGCTGAAAAGTGCGACCTGAAGCTCCGGGTGTCCCGGCGGCAGATTTTCGAAAAAGTTGCCGTCTCAGTTGCGGCTGATGTCAGTCACCTGCGCAATAGGGCCAGAAACACGCGGAAGTTAGAAATTTTAATGTTTTATGGTTTTATGTGAGAAAAACAACATAAAAATAGGAAAAAAAAAAGCTGAAAAGAAACCCTAGGGTCTGAAGTAGCTGGATATGCAGGAATATGAAAAACGACAGCGGTCGTAATTTAAAACCCGTGCGGAGTCGCCATTTGTTAGTATGAATCCTTTGTCGAAGTGTACGAAAAAAGACCACTTTAGCTACGCATAACTAATATCCCTAACATCAAAAGTGGCTGCCAATATCTTCAGATCTGCAGTTAGTTGATCAAGACAAGAGCTGCAAAAAACCAGATCTATGCATAGAAAGACATTAAGCAATAAAAAGAAGGGTTTGCTCCATATATCCAATAGACAAGACAAGAACAATTTTTGAAAGAATTTTTTGTATTAAGGGCACCTGGGAGGAAAACAAGAAGATGTTTCCAATTCTCCTCAATGGGATGGGTGCTTGGAAGTCCTCAGCACTTTAGATCTAGAATCTGTCTCTCTTGTTGGTGTAGAAAACCCAGACAAAGATAGAACTCAAAGAGAGCTCACACAGCAAATAATGAAGAATGTGACCAAGTGTATAGATCCAGAGTGATCTAATAGGCAACAAAAGGTGAAGAATGGTAGGAAAAACCCTCCTATTTATAACAAAATATTGGGTCATTCTAGATCTTGGTGCATGATTAAAAATATGTTAACCAAATCTAGATCCACCTTTTATGGAATATTTTATTATATTTGTTGGAGGGAAAAAGTATTTGACTTGGGTCAAATCCCTTTATTTGTTAATAATAAATAAATAAATGATTTATTTATCTTTTAAGGAAGTGGTTGAAGGATAATTAAATAAATAATGATTTATTTAATTATTTGTGGGTGATTTGGTCATATTTAACAAGGAATATTATCTAAATAAGATTTAAATAATTATTCCTAGAAAATAATAAGATAAATAAATGTTTATCTAATTAATTTCTTTGTTTTGGGTTAAACATGATGAGGAATAATAATTAAATTATTGTTTAATTAATTATTCCATGAGGAAAATCAAACAAATATAAATTTGTTTAATATTTCCTTTTGGGGTTTCCTGTTTAGACCATAAACAACCTAATAAATGTGGTTTATTAAGTTATTTTACATAGTGAAAGCAATTTTAATTAGGGTAAAATTGGTCTTACATGGTGTACTTGGGTCCATCTAATGATAATAGGTTAGATGACCAAAAAATGGTGTAACAATTCAAATTGAATTTCAAATCCACTAGGCTATAAAGTCTTTCAAAACACCTCAAAGCAAGTCATTGTTTCCATTCAACCATCAGAAGTTTCTAGCAAAGGAGAAATTTCAGGTTTTCTGAGCATTTTGGGTCAAAATTCAAGGGCGCTGCGCGTTTGAATTGGTGCTGCACGTTTACCTGGAGGCACTGCACATTTGCCCGAAAACTCCTGACCAAAATACACAGGCGCTATGCATTTGCACAGATGCGTTGCACGTTCCTCCAGAACACTGCGCGTTTGCACAGGGAGGGTTTCAAAAGGTTTCATTACTTCCAACAAGCTAAATATCCTCACCAATTTCTTCAAGAGGCTTTAAATCAGTAAGTGCACCCTAAATCACCTCTTATAAATATATTTGGTGTTCCATAAGAAGGTTGAAGTGCTTGTTGCTATGAAACCCTAGTTTCCATTTCCTTCAAATTTTCATGCACTAAATCCATATTCATGTCCCTAAACACATATCAGTCATAAAAACTATTAAATCCTATGGTTTTCATAGACCTATGTTTTCATTTACATTCATTCCCTTTATTTTCCTAGGCTAGTCATCTCATCTCTCACTCCATTCATGTCATTCCATTTACCCTTGGGTTTCGAAAGCCTTCAAGCCCACAATGTCTAAAAAATAGGACATAAGTGTCAGTGAGGAACAAACATCAAAGAATAAATCATGTAAGAAAGGAGGGAAAATCATCAGATATGAACCAACAACCACAAAAGAACTATTAGAGTCAGAATGCTTCACAAACCCTAATTTCCTCTCCCACTAAGCTAGGGTTTGCTATGGAAACGAGAAATTTGAGTAGAGGAGCCATAAGGTAGGTCATATTAGTAATTATGAGGTCATTTCAGCTCATAAACATCATGTCTCCATCAGTTTTTGAGAAATCATTCCAAGAGTCAAGCCATTTGCCACTCATAGGGCTAGTTTCGCTTTAAACTATGTTTCCGACCAAAAATAGATGAATTGGACAAACATCAGAGAGGTTTTTTTCCATAATAGGCCATGGAAGAAAAAAATCCTTCCCTTTTTACACATTTATCATGGTTTTTGAGAAATGTCAAAAATGCAGGTGCTACAAGAGGTTTGTTGCATTTCTAGAGTGACCTTGGAAAAATCAAGTTTTCTCATAGCTGGAGTGTCTAGAGGACTTTATTGATGAGTTAAATGATAACTAGATAGAGAGATATTTCCAATGAGCTATCATGAGATCAATTTTGAGTTGAGGAAATCCTCCAAAAGTTTCGTGCACCAGAACTTTGCATTTTTGCACCCTCTTCAACACTTTTTGACCAGTCTTGGGGAAAACCACTTTTGACAAGGAAAATCAACTCCAATTAGAAAAAAGGTAGTTTTGGAAAGCAGACTTCAATATATTTCCAAAGACCTATTCTGGGCCCAATTTGGACACCAGGAAGGCCTCCAAATGTGGTTTTCAAAAAGGTGAAAATTTTGTGTTTTTGAGTATTTTTGCACTCAGAAAATTGGCCAAACACGCAGCGCCTTGGGTTATGCGCTCTTTTTTGGGGCATCCAAATGGAAAATTGCCACCACCATCATGTTAAAAATGCTGAATACATCAACCCTAGCAAGTTTCAGAAAATTTTGAGGAGAACTGGTCCCTCAAAAGTGCAAAAAACCACCAAATTTTCATGTTTCTGCCTCCTTTTTGACCTAGGCAATGCGCGTTTACCAGTCTTGGGAGATTCAATTTTTGACAGGAAAAATGAGCATAATTTTGGAAAATGGAGGTATATTTGGAAACTAGACTCAGAGAGATTTCAAATGAGCTATCATGGAGCTGATTTGGACACTGATAAGGCCTCCAAAAGTTTCTTGCAAAAGAGGCTATTTTTCTTGTTAAGGTGCTACGCATTTGCCAAGAAAATTGCATTTTTACCATCTTCAGCAAATTTTGAAGTTTCACTCCAGTTTGAATTTTTACTTGGGAAAATGAAGAAATTACTGATGTAAATGGTCATGGAGAATGCAAATTTCATGTTTTGACTTTCATCTAAGGTAGATACATTAGGTGAGTCTTCTAGGGGTCAAATGAAATCGGTTTCCTCTCTTTTAGAGGCAATTGTTGGGTCTTCCTAGTCTTCAGTTTCTTGTTTGGGAGTAGGTCAAACTGATTCCTATCTCATGGATTCGACTCCTTGAGGCTAGGGAGAGTGGTTTTGAGGTCTATATGATGTAGTTTCTCAGTCATTGTAATGGGGTAATTCATTTGGAGTTTTGGCTTCTCAAGAGACATACTTTTGTATCAGTTTTGGCCTGGACATTAATCAAATTTACAGCTTTTTTTATGGGATCCATGTGGTATGGTGTTTAGTTTTAGTTTCTTCTTTGTGCTCAGATGTTATAATTTTTTGTGTATTTCATCCATCATTTCATTGCTATTAATTTAATGTTTACAAGTTAGATGAAAATAATCCATAATTTCTATGCTTTGTTTTGGGTAAATATCCACAATTTGTAATTTCTTCAGTTTAGAAAGAAACCATGAATTCACCATGATCTTTCTAGTTCCTCACCTGTCTTGATCATTCCATCATCAAAACGCTAAAGTGCTAAACATTGTACCTACCTTGTCCCATAGAACCCTTGCAAATTTTGATCTAATGTCCTTGCCCTAGCTGCTTGACTCCTCCTGATCCAGCAAAACCCTATACAATCAAAATCCAAAACCATGAGATACTATACCTAGCCTAATATCTTCTTTCCTCAGTCATTTTGGCTGTGATCCTTACGGAGAGAGCCCTCTCCTGGCCTAGTAGGGCTAGCTACTTGGCTAAGCATGGTTTGAGGTTACCTCAGAATTGCCTTCTTCAACTTGAGGTTCAATCCCAGTGATAACACATCTATTAAGAAGTTTAATATCATATGATGTTAAGTTTTTTAGGTGTCATGATCTAAAATATCTTATAAGATCTTGCCACAAATGTCCAGCTAATACCTGCCAACAAGAAAATGATGTGAAGATATTTTCATTATTTGATGGATTCATAACAGGAAAAATGAAGAATTGAACATTCAAGTCATTTCCACCAAAGAATTTTTTCAAAAGATCATTTTTTTTCCATTCATTCATCATTGACATATTGTTGTTCCTAAAAACAGATTGATGTTCCCTTAAGAAACAACATTGCTGCAACTGAAATCATAGCCATCGTAACTTAATTAATTAATTTATTTACTCTTTTTAATAACGTGTTGTTTCTTTTCTTATTTCTCTTATGTTTTTGTGTTTCAGGTGTTGCTTCCCTCAAAGTTGTGGTTGCCATTCCATTGGCGAATGCATAGTTGCTATATATAAACAATTGTTGTTCTGTCCAATGAACATTTGTTGTTTTATCAAATGAAGAGCTACTATTCCATTCCCGACTGCACATTTGTTGTCCTGTCTTCGACTGCGTTGTCGCTGTTCGATCAAATGGACAACTGTGTTTCTTTTGCGTATGCTTAATAGCTGCTATTCAATCAATTGAACAACAATTTTTTTTTTTTTTTGTGTTTTTGCTATTCAATCAATTGAACAACTGCTTTTCAATCAATTGAACAGCTGCTGTTCAATCAATTGAACAAAGCAATTTTTTTGATATGTTTTTACTGTTCAATCAATTGAACAATGCAAATTTTTTGGTGTGTTTTTTTGTTGTTCAATCAATTGAACATCACAATTTTTTTGGTGTATTTTTGCTGTTCAATCAATTGAACAAGGCAAATTTTTTTGGTGTGTTTTTGTTGTTCAATCAATTGAACAACACAATTTTTTTGGTTTTTGCTGTTCAATCAATTGAACAACGCAATTTTTTTGGTGTGTTTTTGATGTTCAATCAATTAAACAATGCAATTTTTTTGGTGTGTTTTTTTTGTTGTTCAATCAATTGGACAACTGCTGTTCAATCAATTGAACAATGAAATTTTTTTGGTGTGTTTTTTGCTGTTCAATCAATCTGGGTGTCTTGTGAATGGGGAATGTACATATAATAAGGGGAAAAGAAGCGAGACTAATAAAAATTATGATCTTTTTACCTTTGATGGATATCTTTATTTTTAGACATTGATATGGCCTAACCATGTAATGGTTTATTGGATATCTTTTTTCCAGACATATTATAAAGAATTCATTATCTTAATACCATGTTGGGCTATCTTTTTACACTATCAATGGCTAATCTTCTAGGGTAGGGTGACTTAGGAATAAGTGTATAACTTTTATTGGCATTTCTTTTCACTCCTCACACCATACCTTACTTTTAAGGAGTTAATGAGTCTCCCTCTATTTATGATTATATATATATATATATATATATATATACAAAAATGAAAATAATATGCAAATATTTTAGAACAGATAGGGGGTCTCATCATGAGCTGGCCTACCATGAATATAGGGAGATAACAAGTAACATTCCCACAATGGCTAGCACACCAGGGCAATTACCTTCTAGCCAAAATAAAGACTGCCTAAAGGACCAGAGGTCTCATCACGAGCCAACCTGATTACTTTGTTAAATCCTAGTGAATGGCACTGTGGCTATTTGGTTACCATGCCAGCACAATGGTCTTTATATAAGAGAAAATAAATTATCTAAATGCTAAATAGAAGATTCAGGCTCATTTTTGGGTTAAAAAGCAACCCTATCGAGGCTATGGATGCCTGCTGGCAGTAGTGGCTCTGCTTGTGGCATTAGAGTTTCATGTTAAACAACCAATAATTTTTCACTTATTCTTACCAATCCATTCTCAAATGAGAACTTACAATTTGAATTTATGTATCATGTTCTTTCACAATTTTCCATCAAAGAAAAATCCTTTTCATAACAATTATTTCTTTGTTTTTCCTTCTTAATCATTTCCCCACCATCCTTATGATTTGCGCTGATTTGATTGATTTATGCCAAAATATATGTCTTTCTAGTTATTATTATTCCGCATTTATGAATCCATAACGTATTTTCCCGTACTTTTTGGTCGTGGACACCTAGGGGAAGAAAACCCTACCACACTTTGTACTTACTTTCAGCTTGCATGGTTTCCACCTTTTGCATCATTTTTATCATCAACTCAACCTTCATCAGCTTCAATAAATGCCAATCCATACATGCCATTCCACATTTTTATGGAGGTAAAACGAGGTAAAATAACATAATTTTTTGATTTTTTGAAAATTTAGGAGAATTTCATGAAAATCCATTGAGCATTATTTATCTTCATTCGTTCCACTTCTTTACCACTTCCCATTTTTCAGACACAAAAGCTTTCAGTTTGGGGGACTGTTACTTTCTTTCATTTCTTTATTTTGACCATGCTATCATCCATCGATCTCCTTATTCATTCACCAAACCTCCCTTATTCCATGTTGTTGTACACCAAGCATAACAATTGTAGCAACTACCTCAATCTGTTTTCTAGTATAGCACGAGGGCATGCTAATTCTCCAGTTTGGGGGAGGAATTGCTACACATGATGAATGCTTTCTACTTTATTTCTCATTTAATCATACAATTTCATTTTATACAGTGCATAAATTGATTTGTGCATATCTTTAAAACTATGAACTGAATTCTTGTGATTTTTGGACAGCAAAGAAGTATCTTTAAACTACACAAACCCAGAAAATTTCAAGCTAAATTAGTTTGTAAAATTTCAGAAATCATGCACTATCACCTACAACCATTTTTCTTATATCTAATGATCCATACATCAAAACAATCTGATTTTTGGATTAGAGAAGCATTAACATATGTTTGAAAGTCAATGTGAAAATTGTTGTGCCTTCACGAACATTGCTAAAATTGAATATTTATTTTTTTCGAGGAAGAAGTCATTTGTTCCATCAATATAATGACGTGGGGTCAACATTTTGATTATTGTATTACAACATGGTTAATATAGAGTCTTTGGGATGCATGAGGACATGCAACATATCTAGTTTGGGGGTATGTTGGGCCGCAAATATATCATTATTATTACCACTTTCTAATGCCTATTTCATCCATTTCTACCATTCTTTATCATAATTTATCATTTAATTCCATTTTATAATAATTTATGCTCTTATGGATAAGTAATACGTATTTTCCTTTATTTGTAATAAATTGATAATTATTATACATGATTTTTTCAAATATGGTTTATTAATTTGTTATAACATCACTCACGTTTTTAGCCTCCAAGATCTCTTCCAGATTGGAAATTCAATCTCCAAATATTCCAACTCAGAAATAACACTGTTACCGATGAAATAGGTAACCTAACCTCAAAACGAGAACTCTAGCCCAAAAAGACTCAAAAAACATGAAAAAACACCCCAAAAACAAAAAAAGTGTATTCCAGAACGCACTTGGTTTTTTTTGAAGGTCAAATTTCAACATTTTATAAAATTATGCTAAAAACAAACGCTTTCTGAAAAAAGGATTGAAAAAACACCTCAAAACAAAACCAATGATGTCGAATTAAACAAAAAAAAATTGTAAAGTCATTTTTTTGACATTTTAAAAAATAGAAATAACATTTTTTAATTTTTAAAATTCAAACATTAAAAAAAACATTAAATTTAAGAAAAAAATAAATTTAAAAAATAAAAACATTTTAAAGCTTAAAATTTAAAAATATATAGGAATAAAAAAATAAAAAATAAAAACAAAATAAAAATTTTAAATCAAACATTAGAAAAATCCTAAAATTTAAGAAAAAAAATAAAAATTGAAAATTAAAAAAATTTAAAGATTAAAATTTCAAAATATATAGAAATAAAAAATAAAAATAAAAAAAAATAAAAATATTAAATTAAAAAGAAAAACAAGTTAAAAAAAGAAAGAAAATATAAAAAATAAAATATAGAAATTAAATTTAGAAAAGAAAAAGAAAATGTTTATTAAATTAAAATAAATAAATTAAATTAAATTAAAAAAATGTTAATATTAAAATAACAAATTAAATTAAAATAAAAATATTCAATTTCAATAAATAGATGAATAAACAAATAAATTTTGAAATAAAAAATAAATTTTAAATATAAAGAAAAAAAAGAAACATTGTAAAATTAAAAAGTTAAAAAACTTTAAAAATCAATTAAAATTGAAAAATTGAAAAAAATAAATTAAATAAAAAATAAAATAAAAAACATATTAATTTGAAAATATTAAGTTTAATTAAAAAAAAATCTAATTTTAAATACCCAATTTTAATTGAAATAAAAAAAAATATAAAATTTTATGTAATTAAAAAAAAAAAAAAAAAAAATTAAATTCAAAAAAATTAAAAAAAAATACAAAATTTACTATATTTTAAAAAATTAAATGAAAAAACTAAACATAAAATTTAATAATAAGAAAAATATGAAAAAAAAATCAATTAAATTAAAAAAAAAATAAATAAAAAAAAATAAAAAATAAATATTTAATAAAAATTATTAACAAAATTTAGAAAAAAAAATTAAAAACAAAAAAAATGATAAAATTTAAAAAAAAAATAAAAAAAAAAACAAACAAATTAAATTTCAATTATAAAAATTAAATTAAAAAAAAAAGAATTTAATTTTTTTGAATTTAAAAAAAAAATTAAAAATTTAAAAAATTAAAAAAAAAAGAATTTTTTGATTGTGGTGGCGCTGCCAATCGGCCTCTCGCCCAGGTGGCAGTGGAGGCCAGCCGCTGGGCGGGAGGGCGATTCCCGGAATCGGCCTCATGCCCAAGTCGCGGTGGAGGCCAGTCGCTGGGCGGGTGGAGGGCTGCATGCAGCCTCCCCGCCTGCCCAGCGGCCGGCCTCCGTTGCCACCTGGGCGGGAGGTCGATTGGCGACGCCAGCATGATCAATTTTTTTTTTTAATTTTTTAATTTTTTGTTTTGTAAAATTCAAAAAATTTAATTTTTTTTTTAAATTCAAATTTTTTATTTAGATTTAATTTGTTTTAATTTTTAATTTAATTTATTTTATTTTATTTTATTTATTTTTTTAAATTTAATATTTTAGATTAATTATTTTTTAAAATTTAAAATTTATTTATTAAATTTATTAAATTTTAATTTAATTTAATTTAATTTTTTTTTAAAAATCTTTTAGTTTATTTAGTTTTTCATTTTTAAAATTTATAAATTGTTTCATTAAAAAAAAAATAGTAAATTTATGGATATTTGTTTTTTAATTATTTGCACGTGGTTTTTTTTAATTTTTTTTGTTTTTTAATGATAGTTTTTTTTTTTTTTTTGTTTTTTTTGTTTTTTAAATTTTAATTCTTTAATTTTAATTTTCTTTTTCAATTTTAAATTTTGTTTTTTTTTTTTTTTAATTTGTTTTTTTGTTGATTTTAAAATTTGTATTTTTTTTCTTCTTATTATTATTTTTTTTAATTAAAATTTTTAAATTTAATTTTTTCTTTTTTATATTTTATTTTTTTTATCTAAATTTTAATTTTGTAATTTAAATTATTTTTAAATTTTTTATTTAATTTTTTTTTTTTTTAATTATATGGTTTTTTTTAATAGCTTAGAAAAAAATGTTTTTGATGTTTTTTAAATTTTTTTTTGTTAATTTTTGTTTTGTTTTTTCTTTAAATTATGTGTTTTTTTTCAAGTTTTGTCATTTATTTTGATATAATTTTCAAATACTTTTGTTTTTTTTTTGTTTTTATTTATTTATTTTTGTTTAAATTTTTTATTTTTACGAGTTAATTTTGTTTTTTTTACATTTTTATTGGTTTTTTTTATTGTTTTTATATATATATATATTTTTATCTAAGTTTTGTGTTTTATTACTAACATGAAAATCACCACTCTAAAAAAAAAGGTTGATGCTGCATCAATACGTTTCAAAATTAGCATGAAAATCACCGCTCTAAAAAAAAAAATTGATTCTGCATCAATACGTTTCAAAATTAGCATGAAAATCACTAACATTTTAAAACAAATATTCATACTTCATAAATAAAAATATTAGAGTGTCAAAAATGTGCTAAAAAAAAAAAAAGGTGATTCTCACATCACCACTTTTCAAAATCTGGCTTTAGCGTTTAAAAAAAGTAGGTAACAGTGCGGTTCCCTATTTTATCGGTAACAGTGTTAAATTCGTTAGGATAAAAAGCGACGGTTTTACGTTGGCTATTTCGGACAAATGAAGATGAATCTTTAAAATCCGAGACATGGGTTTTGTGCAGAACATACCAATTCAATTTTCTGATGAGCAATTTTCCAAAATTTCGCTTGGATTGAGAGAAACAAAAGGTTTTATGAAGGAAATTTTCTCCGATTTTTTCTGTTGTGGCCATTTTCCAAATTCTTCCAATTGCAATACCAAATTCGACTTGTTCTAGCTGAGTCATGATATTTTAGATCTGATCTGGTTGATCAATTTGTTTTAGACAATCCCCAATTGTAATGGTAAAACATTTTGTAATCAAGTTAATTTTAATTTCCCTTTACTCTAAGTGTATTTAGTGAAATCAGAGATCAAAGAGGGAGGATAATGGAGAGGAATAGATGAACAATTGGGAACTTGAGACAAATCTAAGAACTACATTCTGATGTAATTATTTCTCTCATATATTTTAATGAAGAAAGTTATCCATTGAATTCTACATTTGTTACTTGTGATCTGATCTAAATTATTTCTTAAGGAAGAACTGAGTCTTGGGAAGTTGGGCCCACTACCTTGGACGAGGTGCTGCCTTGAACATCTAAAGTATTTTAGTTACGTGCTTGCTAACTTGAATTTAAATTCTCATTCCTTAAAGTAGATTTCCTTTATTTTAAGTAATTTGTTGTTTGTTGCATTTTTCCAGATTGTTATTTCTTGCAATTTCCAGATTTCATTTAATTAGCTGCTCTAGATTAACATTTGAATTATGTTGGGTGAAATAGGTTAAACTTAAAATTCAACAATGTGTGATTTAATTTAGTATTGATTCAAGTCATGTGATTAGCATAATCACTTTCATGTCATTTACTTTCTATTTTTGAGATTTAGTATTGTTTTTCAAGGCTTACATTTCATTTCTTTTCGAATGAATTTGATAGTGTAGAACATAATCATGTATAACCAATGCTAGCTGTTGGTATTTTCTATTCATATACTTTTCCGATTGCCTTTAAAATAAAAAATATGTTCCTTGGTTGATAATTAATGATTATGTGATTAGTTGTTTTTATTAAGAAATTAATTTTACCCAACAAATGTACCCTTAAATTGTGTTGAGCTAGAGTTAGCAATAAAATGGTTATTTGCACATGCAAAAGAGGCCTCGTAAGAAGATTAGGACCCTTTTATAACACCCAACTTTTATTGGAAATACTGAATATGTAGCAAAATATAACATTATTAAGATTGGTAACACCTAAGTCTGACTAAACACAAAGAGGTGTGTTACACTAATAGAACACCGAGGACGGTATTCCATTTTTGGGGGGAGGGTTGTAATGACCCTAGTTACCTTGCAAGGAATTTATATATTGTACTAATGATAGTGGTCACAGTACATGCATATGTAGTCTTTGTCACCTTCGCGGTACATGCATATGTAGTCATAGTCACCTTGCATTGTATGAACATTGTAAATTCTTTTGTAGTTATCTTGGTATATTCGTTGAAATTGCATTCACAGGGTTATGGTAAACACTATTCTTTTTTATCCTTATGGAAGGTAATAAACTTGATCAAAACCCTAAATATGGACCAAACCTCCATAATCGTCCCTCAAGGTGACCACTTATATCTAGTGATTATCACACTCTCCTAACTCGTAGTGTTGTAATTATGAGAAGACGACTTTAAATAAAAAAGAAAAAAATATATCTTACTAACTAGGGGGAGTTAGTAAGAACCTCAATAACATCTAGGTAATCCTAATAACATAAATAATAATATTTAAGACTCAAATACACATAACTCCTTGTGCATGATTACAAGAGCATAAACCAATTTAGTCCAAATACATTCAAGCCTTATAATTCCTTGCATGGTGCATAATCACAAGGGCATAAATAGTTTTGGGTGTGATTCAGATCAGACATGGCACATAGAATCCAACTACGAGACCAAATAGGTTGAACGTGCTCTCAAGTATGGGGTCAAATGGTAGGGAATATGCACACAACATATAAATACACATGTAGTCACAAATATTTTGGTGAAGGAAGTTCTTGAAACCTCACATATTCTATAACCAACCCAGGAGGAGGGAAAATGGTAGGTAAGGAGAGGAAAATAGGTCAGATGGCAGGAAGATGAATGGCCAAAGGAAATAGACTAGAAATGAAAGGGCCAAGACATACAAGGGCATACCTCTAGTTGGTCCAAAAGGGTTGGACCTTAACTAACCATAGGCAACATTAAGACAATATAAAGGAAATGGAAATGGATCCAGAGAGGGGGAATACAAGCACCAAGAAAAGATATAGTAGGAGTGCAGAATGCTAAATAATGAGAGGATTGATATTATGAATTAATTACCTGAGGCATTCACTTTAAAAGGTGGAGGCACAAGTATAGGTTCATGTGGCGTCATCACAAGGGTGGCTGGGGAACCTTTAAAGCTAGAGGTTAGATCAAGTACCTGCTCAAACTGCCTGTTATTATTTAATGTCTACAAATTTAATTTAGAAGTGATATGGTGTTATACATTCACCGATTGCATTTATGTAATGTGTAAATGTTAAAGCATAGTTAAATAATCAGTTCCTTGTTTGAAATTGGGGGTTGCAAGGCTCAAAGCCATTAATTAGAAGGAAAACCTGATACCTTACTTACGATACTTAGGGGGAAAAATAGTAATACCTACTGCACACATATTAGCGAGGAGAATACTACCATTGATTGTTTATCCTTGGCCTTCAAAGGGAAGAACCCTACAACTATGCTTTCTAACATGTAGACTAATAGTAATGCCTTGATTGGATATCATTATTACCCAGAAAATAAACTCTCTACATGGATAATAACAATAATGCCACTGTTGAATTGTCATTACCATGTAGAAAATAAAAACTTATAAGTATGACCGAACTATTTTTTATCCGAGTTGGTGAAAAAAACCTCCTCATATTATTATTTTAACAGTAAATTCTATATTTCCATGAATGTAATCAATGGGATAACTAGTTAATTAAGGGTGGAGATAGCCATCTCTAGAGCCCCTCGTTTCTCAGACTTAGCATACTTTGGAATCCTAGAAATTCAAGGGAGTTGCTAAGCAATCTCTAGGTGGAGCTGGAACAAGACCTCTGAAATCCATGGAAAGTTATGGTGGAGGTGGAACATGACCTCTATAATCCATGGAAAGGTGGGGTGAAGGTGGAACAGGACCTATAGGTTCCCTAGAAAGGTGGGGTGGAGGTGGAACAAGACTTATGGAATCCTTGGAAAGGTAGGATGGAGGTGGAACAAGACCTCTGGAATCCTGGAAAGGCGGTGTGGAGGTGGAACAAGTTCTATGGAATCCTTGGTTAGGTGGGGTGGAGGTGGGACAAGACCTCTTGATTCCCTGGTTTGGAAATTGGGAGCGTAAGCTAGGGGGTGGAAACTGCATGTTGGTAATTTATCAATGGCTACCTTACCCCAATGCCCAGTATAAAGTACCTTATTGAATTACATGAATATTTCATATACTAAGGCCATGAGTTGTAGTAGGAGGTGATCAATACTTTAGGTACTATTATCAACTTATAGGCCAAAGGTACCTCCTTAAATCATAATGCAACTTATTTTTATTATCCACTCTTGGAGAAACAATTACATGAAGCAAAGTTCAGTTCACCTCAAGCCTTGATCACCAAGCACTATAATCTGATACTCGAGGGACCTTGTGATGACAAGAGGAGAAACTACCCTTGCATTAAGCATGCCTAGTGATCTAAAACCATTGGAAAATAATTATCTATTTTATACATACATAAGACTTAGAATAAATAATGTGGCTGATCACACTTTTGCTGACATATATAATAGCCAGGACTGACTAGAAATATGCTCCTGAGATGCCTGCTATTAATGTTAATGTCCCTAATAGATCTTCTATGCTTCATCAAGGTCTACATAGATAGTAAAGGGACTTCGTTGTCACTAGAAATTACTAAGGCCTACACATGGGACATATTACCATGTTGGAACTATTATATAGGTCCAACATGGTAAGGCCTCCGTTCTCACTAGTAATTACTAAGGCCTGCACGTGGGACAAATTACCATGTTGGAACTAGTATATAGTTCCTGAGATGCCCACTATTAATGTCAACGTCCCTAATTGATATTCTATGCTTCAAAGGTCTAGACAACTAGTAAAGGGACTCTATTGTCACTAGCAATAAATAAGGCCTGCACATGGGACAAATTACCATGTTGGAACTACTATATAGTTTTCCTTATTTCATTCATATGGGACTTCCTTAAGGATGGTGCCTCTGTTGGTATACAATAGGGTAAATCCACTCATGCAATTCTAGATGCTATATTTTTGTAGCCTTAGAATCCATCAAAATTAACATAACCAAAGTATGATGGTCCAGATTCAAATGATTAATTGATCGGTATTGTTTCAAAGTGAGGCTACATAAATTTATTGTGCGTGAGCTTAAAAATCTAGTGCCGTAATAGCCTTAATTTTGCAAAATGACTTGAGTAACAATTGTGTGTTAATTTAACATGAGCAGTTTCTTTTTATTGCCTCATTGAGTAGGGAATGCTAATATAGTTTTGAGTACATTAGTATACTCCATTGATTAATAATGTGAGTAAAATACACTAGTACGTCCGATTGCCTATTAGGTCCCTATATCAATAGTGTAGTCCCTTATTATGTTAGTGTAGCCCCCCTCATTGTTATTGTTGTACCCCTGTAACCCCCATATTGTTATTATTGTGCCCTTACATTATTATTGTTAGGTTGGCTAGGATTACATTGTGGCCCCACTAGGATTATATTGTGGCCCCATGGACTCCTATATATAGAAAGAGGTTTTGGTCATTTGTATCATCCAAGAATTGTTCATTCATGTAATGTATTGGAGGCTGACTCCTCGAAGTGGCTTATTTCTAAGGTGTTGATATCTCTTTTTTTCTATTTTTGGAGCTGGTTTCACAACATTTGGTATCAAAACTTTGGATTCTAGGGTTTCGCTGCTCCAAACAGGTCATCGTGGCATTGCTATAATTTTTTTTTATACGACGGTTCAAAAGCTGAAATTTTTAGAGTGTGAAGCTGAAATCCTGAGGAACATCGTCGCAAAATTTGAGAGCTTCGTTTGCAATATTTTCGGAGATATGATCTGTGGAAGTTAGGTCTTTTTACAGGCTCCTGAATTTAACCTAAACAGGTCATCGTGGAATATTCACTATAAATTTTTTTCTATGAGGGTTTAGAAGTTGAAATTTTTATAGTGTGAAGCCGAAATCCTGAGGAACATCGTCAAATAATTTCAGAGCTTGGTTAGAAATATGTTCGGAGATATGGTCTGTGGAAGTTAGGTCTTTTTCAGACTCCTGAATTTCATCTCAAAGAGGTTATTGTGGGAAAATATTCATAACTCTCTCTCTGAGCATCAGATTGGATTCTGTAAAACGTGGCCACAAGTAAACTAACTATAGTTTCTTGTCTATAAATTTCAGAGCCAAAGGAGAAAACAGTGACACGTGGCAAGTCGTACAAGTTCACTCTACTGAACCAGTCCATAATTAGGCCATCGTAGGAGATTGGACACAACTTTGTCTTCAAGAATCGAAATCAGGTCAGACCGGTGGAATTTGAAAGAGAATTTAGAGGGCTACCACAGTGAAAAATTTCAGTTATTGAGGATCCGAAATCACATAGATAATTCAGTTTCAATATAGATCTTCTCAAAAGCAAGAAAAAGGTGTGTATTGGGTTTTTAAAATTGCATAACGTTTGTTTGAAAAAGCAGTTTGAAGTGATTCCAAGGGCATATTTTAGAATTTTTATTAGTATTGGGTTCTATAATGCCTACAAAAAATAATTTCATACCCATTAAGCCCTCAAAAATCTATACTATGACGCCTGAAGAGGAAGAATTGCAGTATCAGATATCAAAATTACGGTACCAAGTGCAACAAATTTCAATCTTATGAAGAGCAACCGAAGATGAGATAGATAGTTTAGTAGAAATGGAGGCTAAGTTGGATGGTTTGAAGGATCAAATAATAGCTAATATGGATGATAAATTAGTGGAAGATCACATTGAGCATCAACAACAAGTTCTCCAACTCTCAAAGGATAACCTAACTTTGGTGTAGAATCTAATGAAACAACATGATCAACATCACATCAAAAGAAGTTCTGAAGAAGTCACAGAAAAAAGAACTCGACAAGTACGATCAATTTCAGAGTATCTCATCAAGTGGAAGAACTTACCCACTGAAGATTCTACATGGGAGGATGATAGTTTTATACAGAAGCACCCAGAGCTACTCAAGCATTGAGGACAACACTTTTTTGAAGGAGAGGGGAATGTTAGGTCCCTATATTAATAGTGTAGTCCCTTATTATGTTAGTGTAGCCCCCCTTATTATTATTTTTGTACCCTTGTAACCCCCATATTGTTATTATTGTGCCCTTAAATTATTATTGTTAGGTCCGCTAGGATTACATTGTGGCCCCACTAGGATTATATTGTGGCCCCATGGACTCCTATATATAGAAGGAGGTTTTGGTCATTTCTATCATCCAAGAATTGTTCATTCATGTAATGTATTGGAGGTTTCCCCCTCAAAGTGGCTTATCTCTAAGGCGTTTATATCTCTTTTCTTCTATTTTTGGAGCTAGTTTCACAACATTGCTGAATAAGGAAGAAGGACTATGTGAGTATGTGTAATCACACTGATTATTTCTAACATAAGGATGATACAATAGGAATAATATTTATCTCTAACAAAGGACTGGAATAATATGTGCGGTTTTACTTCCTCATAGGGCATGATATATTAGCATGTTGTAGCTTATATTGTTTGGGCTCAATCCCTCTTTCCCTAGAATATTTCCTTTGTTCATCATGCATACTAAATGATTGCATAATGGATAAGTTTTTTGGTATACATATACTTGGGTCTTGCACTCATATTTGAAATCCTTACAAATACAAGAAATGCATTTGAAAACCATGACATCTGACAAATACTCAAGGATACATTATCTCTTAATGAAAAATGTAGTAGTGGGCATTCCCCTTCTTCAATCCCTGAGGACTACAACAGGGAAATATCTCTTGAGTTTAACTCTGATTTAGCCTTTTCCCTACATGGAAGGAGAATTGGTCAAATGTGCTTATGTTTCACATCCCTTGAGAACTCAAATTGTCCATGATATATTCTCTCCCAATGAGGAATAGATGGGTTGATATGTCAACCTCTTGCCAGCTGGTATGCTATCTACGTTGGGGGTGAATCTATCTTTTGGGAAAATGTGGTAATCATGAAATCTCTTTGCTGTGGATACTATTGTTACAAAGAGTGGATTACATTATTATTGGGTGTATAGAGCAAGAGTTATTTCAAAAATTTCCATACTTAATAACTACTCATTTGACATGCAAGCATAAAAAAATACCTAACATGAATTCATGTCCCTAGGGCTGCAGTACGATGTGAGATCAAGGGCATTGAATTTCAACAATTTATATTGTTTCAGTAGGATTAACTTCCGGTTAGAACCTTCCTCCTTGTGCTACATCCAGACATAGTTGTCGTGAATTTTTTTATTTTAGCAACCATACAACTTCGTCTATTGTGAAAAAGAAATAAAAGGTAAATGAAGGAAAAGTGTTGATTTGTTGATACTTTGAAGCATGGTTGGACAAGGTGAAACAATTAGTTCCGCTAATGAGTTCTCCTATGTTACAATTTTAGCAGGTTCTTGAGTCTGCAATGAAAGGATAATGGTAATGAAGGTGGTTTGAGGGCTGTGAAAGCAGGTTTTAGAATGCAACCTGATGTGCCTTATTTTATAGACTAGTGGAAAGAATTAAGAAATTCTTTTAGGATCTAACAAGGTAGTAAAAGAGTTTGTAGCAGTTGACCAAAAAAAAAAAAAATTAAGAATGTGAAGTAATTTTAAGGGGGTCTTTTACAAATTCTTCTATGAGATATGAACAACACAGAATTCCAATCCCAAGGGAAGAGTAACATGTGTTCAATAATTAAATGGGGTGTGAAAACCAAGGAAACACATGATGGTGGAGTGCTACTACAACAATTGAATACATGTGGACCTAGGTGAAGTTACCTACTAATATGGGAAGGGAAACACTAAGGGTACATTTGAGTGGGTTGAAGAATGGGAAATGCTACTTATATAGAGTGAGTATCTACATTCCAATTTGAAAAAGTATACTTGAAGGAAAATAGGCCCATAGCCCTATTTAGTGTGGCTAGGAGGAAAAATGGATTCTTATAAAATACTTACACACATGAAAGTAAATGCTTGAAGTGAAAGTACTTGTGTTAAGAAATATAATGATACAAAAAACATTAAAATAGGAGCTTCTGAGCTTACATACATGTCTGTCAAACTTTGGCAGGGAAAAATGGCCCCAAAATGGAATTTTTGAGGAGGATGATTAGAACACACATCATTGAATATGGTAGTCTCAAGATGTTGATGCCATGAATGATGTAGAAAATAGAGCTTTTGAGCTCTTGAATAAAACTCAAGAAGTTTGTGAAGAAACCATATAAGTGGGGTGGGGCCCACATGTCAAAGTATGTATCTCAACGAGTTTGAAATAGGCCTCCAGATACCTAGATCTTTCCTTGATCATTGTGTCCACACCATTCAACTAATTTTGATTTAATGAGATCGAAGTAAGAGGTGTTATATCCACCTTTATTTCTATCCATTTGGTTTTGTTAATCAAGGCTTGTTGGGTTTGCATAGAAAGTTGTGAGACTTTGTGTAGAGTTATGTGATTTTCAAGTGAACAATTGTATAATAGTTGTATTAATGTTGGTTGAACAACCATGCATCCTGTGGGCACCATGAAATTGTGTAACAGACCTTAAATTTCACACGCAAGGCTCTTTTTGCATGTGAGTTCAATCACAATGCCATGCAACTTTCACAATATCCATATAGTTTGTTTGTGCTAGAAGCCCACATGACTATTCATTGTACAATCATGTAACTTGTGTAACTTTTATGCGCACAATCACACGATATACACAATATGCATAACCCTAATATGATTATTCATGCTATTTGTGTGACTATAAGATGAAATATTACATAGAATATTCAAGTGACTATTTACTAAATAGTCATCAAAATTGTGCAAGTACTTGAGTGATAGTCACATGACATACTCATATGATTGTTTTTTAATAAAGTATAAAGACTCTTATGAATGTTTTGAAAATATTTGAATGGATATATTTCACATCTATGTGATAGAAAATCACACAAATAACATGGATTTTTGATCAATACCCATGAAAATAACCAACACACTTAGTTATTTATGTTTTCTAGTGTTTTGAGAGCTAATTAGTCCCAAGATAATTTATTGGAGAGAATGCAACTACAACAAGTTTTTCTAGGAGGTAAGGGGTCACCTTACGATGAACCATCGATTAGCTAGCTACGACCTACTTAAGTGATTGAATTATCCCCTTGTTTTATCTAAGGATGGGATATTAATAGACCATATCTAGATGTGGTGACTTGATGAGTGCCACTTTATAGTGTAGGGATAACCATTGTAGTTGAGCACCCAGGCAAAAAATAACCTTTTATTGGAATCCCCATTAGGGGGTTGAGTGCTCAAGTTAAGGCCTTACATGGAGGGCATTAGGGATATTGATCAACTAGTGGTGCAATACTACATCATCCCAGAGTAAGGAGGGGGAATACATCAACATTACCTCCATATAAGAATTTTCACATGGGAAGTTCCGCCTATGGTGGTGTGGATATATGAATCCCTAGACACCTAATGGATTATTAGTGATAAGATGTTGGTCATATTTCATGTGATTCATTAGTGCCTATTTACTTGGGCCTTTCTTCTATAAGAGGCCATGACTACACAATTGACACACTATTAGACTCATAGATAGGGAGGGTTTAATTTTTGTGTAATTCTATGTTACTTTTTCTATGAATGGGTGGCGTTACTATGTCCATAAATTGTGATTTAGGCTTGAGGGCCATGAGAGCTGTGTATGCAATGATATGGTGAGGTGTTAGTGTATAATTTACCTTCTAGTTATTAACTTGTTGGTGGGAGCTACCCTAGGTGATTCTATAGCTCCCCTATGCAGGGACAGATTATAGGGGGGATCTAGAGATGTTAATCCATTTAGTCCCATGGGTGAGTATCCTTATCTATGTATATTTGAGTTTCTTTGGTTCTTATTATATATATGTTATTAATGGGTGCTCTTTGTTATATGAAAATGTGGGGCCAATGGGGAAAGGAAATTTGATAGCAATGGTAATAAAGGGTCCTATCCAATCATACGTGATGGGGTTGCCACAATTATGAGGTGGGGATAGTACCTTAAAGGCCCATGATAAACCTAAAGCTGGAGGGAAATAAATGGATAAAAACATATATTTTCATGCAGGTAACTGACTTACGGTGGATATTTAATGTTGTTTTACAGGGTCTGTTAAATTCAGTCTAGGTTGAACTTGGTGATGAGATTATTGATGCCCATGCTAAGATAATTCTTGATTGGCACCCATTTTTGAGGCAAGAGCTATAGTGAGGACTCAAAGGGGAGGGCCAATAGGTGGTGAAAATGGAGTATCCTCTTCAGGTGGATATTTAGCACTACCAACCCCACCATTGTAGTGGTGATTGTATTTAAATATTTTTAATGTGGGCATGATCCACTTTATTACGTATATCTATATTTTGGCAAATGAACTTAATGGGGGCCAGCTATTGATGTATGCATACAAATCATTTTTTTACAACCCATCATGATGTGCTCAAATACATTGATAATATGTTAATGATAATATGAATGGAGATTATCTCTCACTTTGTACAGTATGAGATCTATATATAGAGGAATTCATGGTGAAAAAAGAGTCTATAGTGTTTAACTCTCTAAGATATATAATTTATTATTTGATTATAAATGATGGAGGTAGTTGAAGATACTCATCTTGTACTTATTCATGGGAGGGAGTTAAAGGAATTAGTGGAGGCCCATGGTAGTTGGCATACTATAGTAAAATATGGTGCTACTTAGATAGAAAACTCAAAACAACTAGAGATATGAGCCATTATAGAAATAGTTGTTTGCATAGTGGGGACTCATGCTCCTCATTAAACATTGATAGGTCTAATGATGCTCAAGGAGAGTATGTTATCTAGGACCTACGATGGGTGTTCACATATGTTATTGATGATCATGACATGAAAATTAACCTCCTAATATAGGATGATATGAGCGGTCTTCATTTTAGGGGAATTTATATTTGCATTATTCTTTTAGGAGATGCTCAATTTTCATCCACATGTGTGTATCTAAGATGGATGTCCTTAGGAGTTAAAGATGTGCCGATGGGGACAACTATCGATATGGGGAGGGGGTGTAAGCATATAAAATGTGTTTCACTTAGAGTTATTTACACTTTGGGATCAAATTCCTATCCACAATAAATATTACTCATACATGGGTATGGAATATCAAGGAAATCTAGAAATTCCCTTACCACCTAAACGATCTTGGGCCTATATGGTATGTATTGGTTCATTTTATTTGATTACAAATAGTAGAATATTTCAATATATGATACTAATTATATACCATATGTCTTTGGATATATTTCATCAATGAGACTAGCTGACCATGCAATTTGATAAAGGTAGGTTAAGCATGGATAATTAGGTCCATTGGGAAAAAGAAAAAGAGGCGACTTTATCTCATCTAAGTGTGAAAATATGGCTAACATATGTTAGCTATTAGGCTATTCTATTGGTGGGTATTTGACACAACAATGGAAAAATACTACTTAAGCTTAATGGTTGTATATTAATCGCCAAAAAAATGGTTCAAATATTTAAATAATAAAACCCCAAGTCTACTTTGCATGTTTCAAATCCTAAGATATTTGTGAGATAAAGAACCAATGCAAGAAACTATTTAATCAACGTGACCAAAAGAGATGAACAAATATAAATAATTCTATTACCATTATGTGAAGGCCAAAAGAATACACCTAGTGGATGAGCATTTGAATTCCTTCTTAGTTGTTGATCAAGGTACATAGGCTAGAAATATATAATGAAGAGGAAGAGGTCCTCAAGATCCAAGTAATATTCCACAAGCATATCCTTATTTGTGAGAATGGATGGATGGAGTGGCCTCAAGTGATTTATTTATAGTGGTTCACTGGCTAAACCCCATTGACATGATCTTCCTCTTTAATTGTTAAATATGACCAAGTCAAGGTTAAAAATAATAATTAAGGTTTAAGATGGTCCACACATAACTAAAATCCCATAAAATCAATTCGATTGCATTGACGTGGGTTCGAAACAATCAAAATTGGTAATTTTAAGGGGTACCTTAGATTTTGGGGGGTAATATTTACCTATTTGCTTAGAATTTTTGAGGATATATCTACGATGACCAACTTTGGCCAATTTTAGGGTTTGAATACGTTAATTTTGGTAATTATGAGGTCATATGATAGTGGAAAGGGGTTGTAAATGGGGGTCATGCCTACCAATAGTGATGCATTCTTGTATGACTATTAGAAATGTTGCAAGTAATTAGTTTGGATGTGACAATATATTCCCCCATTATGTGTAAGGCTAGGAGAAAAATAATATGGCTAAAATACCTAATAATTTATTTTCCTAAGTACATGAAGAACCAAGGAGGGAATGTAGTGTTTAAGGAAGGATATGGATTATGTAAGGGAAATTGAAAACCACTTGTTAACAATAAACCCAAAAAGGTAATGCATGTACAAGATCTTAGTAGGAAAAAGGTGGGCACACCAATGCTCACTGAGATATCTATAAATAACAGTACAATAGTGCACCATGGCATAAATGGGCCAAGATAATGAGACAAGGTAGTGCCTTAATACAATATAAAATGTGGTCATGCAAAATAAGTAATAAAGTATACTTCAATGATAGTATCAGTCCTATATACATGCTTAAAAATGAGATTCGCAGAAAAACATAAAGGTATAATGAAGACTACAAGTAATCTAAATACATAGGAATTAGTGCCCCCATGGGAGGGAAGAAACAACCAAATGAGACTTACTAAATAAGAAACGGGTTCCCAAGGATTGAAGTGAGGAATCATAAAGGAAGCTCAAGTTGAGGGCTCTAGTAAATATTGAATACAACCTGTCAAATCTAGGGAACTACAACTAAGACTAAATAAATAAAATATATGTGTGAATATCAATAGTGTGAGAATGAATTGGTTTTGAGAATGTGAGATCCCATAAATTCTGAGAATAATGAGGACTCTATCATCTTGTTCCAGGGAAATCCATTAATGAGAAAAATTGCACCAAGATATATAAGAATAGTCCCTGGATTTAAGGTTCTTATGCCAATAGGGGGGAAGTCCATTGGCACCTAGGAATTTAAGGAAATTCTAAAAACAAACATTAAAATTATGATAACTAGAGAAATATATTTGGAATTTTTTTTTATGGTCAAACAATGTGGGAAGCTACCTAGAGGAAAATCTCTATTAATGGCTAAGGTAAATCACATTTGTCTAGGATTATGATACAATCATTTGAAACACTGAACCATCCAATGTATGAGTCTTAATGTTTTGATAATGAGCTGGAGTTGAGCAGATGAGAAACAAGCAAGTCAAAGAGTGACAATGATTCTCCATACTTATTTTTAGGTCACCCACCAATGGGGATGATGGGTGTAAGTTACATTTCCATTTAAATAAAACCCTAAAATATATGCTTTAAAGTTGATGGGGGAAGGCATGCTAGAATCGATGGAGAAATGGATCCTTGAAAACTAGTATGAGGTAGAAAGTACATGATAATTTATACCAAGGGATGACATAAAGGCAAAGAGAGGTGGAATCATGAATTCCATTTTGAATAGCATAAAGGAAAGACTGACTTGGTAGATACCAAAAACATTACATGGGTAATGGTCAATTACTGGGAAAAGTGATATTAAATGACAAACTAATAAAATGGGGGACAACTGGAGGCCAAAAATCGACAACACTAGGTGTGAGAAACTCATAAAGACAAGGATAAATTCCAAAAAGACTCAAAATGAATTGATTAGACTTCATGGGACACAAGGGTAACTCATAATGAATGCTCTAAATAAGGTAAAAAAGGGAATGTTTCCACAAATGAAACCTATGCCAAATAAGCACAAGTCCCTCTTGGTATTTCCAAAGAGATGCTAAGAGGGTATGAAAGATCATCATGAAGGGACAACTATCTCATAAAGGAATCTAACCAATGTGTCAAGAGACACATATCCAAAAAAATCCCAAAGGGGAAACTGAGTGGAAAAATCAAAGGGATGTGATGAGATCCTTTCCCCAATAAGTGACTATATGACTATAATGTTGGAGATGAAAACCACAATGGAAGTGATCAAGGGTGGGGGCATGAGTGGTAATATCTTTGAGTGTGGATGAATGGTGGTATCAAACAAATAATCGTCATGATATGGATGGAGTGGAGGGCTAATAATATGTGATAAACCAATAAATAAGATACCAAATAAAAGTATAAGAGTAGAGAGAGATTACATAGACTCTAAATTCTAAGGAGGTTGTAATTGTAGGGGTGCCAAAATGGAACAAGTGTTACTAAACTAGGGCACCCATGCAGGGAATGATCTATCATTGGAAAAATGGAAAATGCAAGAAAAGGATGGGATACACCATCTACCTAAACAAGGGTGGTCCTATAGGTGATTCAAATGGGAATATATGGATAATGCAATGTACTCAAGGGAGTTACGGTAAGTTATATGCTAGGTGAAAAAAGGTTACCTAAAGAGGACCACATACATAGATAGATGAGAAATTCCATGGTGAATTCCTACATAAAATGCAACTAGTACCAACCATATTGGGGCATGAAAATAAAGTCAATGCATACAAATTCAAATTAAAAATTAAATGCCTTGATGTTTCAAGGGAAAAATATGTTTAGATGAAGTATCTAAGAAAAAAAACCCTAAGAATACCCTTTTGGTTAGCTCAAAATTTATGAATCCATTGTCATATATTGGATGTCAATTGGAGTTCTTATTAAGCTACATGATGAAGAATACATGATATGTATTTTCCATAAATAGGGAAAAATCTCCAAATTAAAAATAATTTCTCAGGATAAATTTTGAGAGTGGAGAGAGGTCCTCAATATTTGCATTCTCATTGCAGAAAAATAGACCATTAAAATTTCATTCTATGAGTTTTAGGTCAATGATCTAAACCTTCTCTTTATTTTTGATAGTTAAATTTCTTAGATCAAGTCTAGTTTCACCTTAGGAGAACCTTGAACAATTTTTTTAGGGATAGTGTAGGAACTTGGGGTGATTCCTACATTGGGAATGTAGGAACTAGGGTGAATACTATAGCTGTAGTGTAGGAACTAGTCCCAGAGAAAATTTTAAGGATGGAAATTTATTTTAAAGTTTACAAATATTAGCAAATCTCACTAGTGTCTAATATGAAAACTATAAAATTATTGTTGATATATTTATAAAAAATCCAAATTTCTAATTACTTTATAGGTAGAGCCCATATAATTTTGGCGATTTTTGGGGTAAAATAATTTTATACTGTAAAATTTGGGCGAATCATTTTTAGAAGAAATGAAAATTGGAATTTATTTATTTTTATTTAATTTAATTAATTTATTTATTTTTCTGGAAAAATCATTGAAAATTAGCCCACTTGTGAATATTAGCTCCTAAAATTTTCCATGCCTAGTATCTACATTGGTCCAATGCATGAGATTGGGGAATTGTTTGCATTGGTCTAGTAGGTTTTTGATCTAATATCTACGTTGGTGGTGTAGTTATTGGGGTTAAAATATACTGTGTGATTGGGTAAAGAGTGAGTAATGAAACATGATTGAAAAAAAAGTGTTTTGAGTTGACATGGATAGCTTTAGGGTGCTTTGGTGTGAGTGACAATTTTAAGAAATCCAAAATGTTGTTAATGGAAACCAAATTGTACTAGGGGCCAACCTAGTATGAATTACTCAAGTATATTGAGAATCCATTTATAAGATGTGGAGGGGTTTCTCTCTCATATTATTAAGAATTTGGATTTAGAGATGGGAGTATTCATGGTTGAGGGAGGGCTAATTGAGTTGACTCTCTAGGGTATATAATTTCTCACCAGACTACCTACAATGGGGTAGTTGGTCCCACTCAAGTAGTTCTTCCTCATAGGAGGAGGTTAGAAGAAATAATGGATAAACCTGATAATCAAAATGTCAGGGTAAATGATGCAATGATTTAGATAGAAAATCTAGATTAATTGGAGACATGGGTCATCACAATGGAAATGGTTCACATATGGGGGACTCATTCTAATCACATGATATCGTGGTTTGATGATGCTCATTGAGAATGTGATGGATGGGAGTTATTATGGGTGGGATGTTAGGTCCCTATATTATTATTGTAGTCCCTAATTGTTGTTAGTGTAGCCCCGTTATTATTATTTTCGTACCCTTGTAACCCCAATATTGTTATTATTGTGGCGTTACATTATTATTGTTAGGTCGACTAGGATTATATTGTGACCCTATGGACTCCTATATATAGAAGGAGGTTTTGTCAGTTGTATCATCCAAGAATTGTTCATTTATGTAATGTAAAGGAGGTTTCCCCCTCAAAGTGGCTTATTTCTAAGGCGATGATCTCTCTTTTCTTCTATTTTTGGAGCTGGTTTCATAACATTTGGTATCAAAGCTTTGGATTCTAGAATTTCATTGCTCCAAACATGTCATCATGAAATTTTCGCTATAAATGTTTTTCTACGAAGGTTAAGAAGTTGAAATTTTTATCACGCGAAACCAAAATCCTGAGGAACTTCTTGTAAAAATTTTAGATCTTGGTTCGCAATATTTTCAGAGATATGATCTGTGGAAGTTAGGATTTTTTCAGGCTCCCAAATTTCATCTCAAAGAGGTGACTGTGGGAAAATCTTCATAACTCTCTCTCTGGGAATCAGATTGGAATTATTTAAGAATTGACCGCACGTACACAGACTGTGGTTTCCTGTGTATCAATTTTAGAGACGAAGGAGGAAACATTGACACGTGGCACGCCATACAAGTTCACTCTACTGAACCAGTCCATAATTAGGAAATTATGGGAGATTGGGAATAACGTTTTCTTGAAGAATCCAAATTAGGTAAGAACCGTGGCACTCGAAAGAAGATTCATAGGGATACTTTAGGACCAAATTTCAAATATTGAAGATCTGAAATCACAGAGATAATTCAGTTTTAATATCGAGCTCCTCAAAAGCGAGAAAAAGGTGTGTATTTTTTGTTTGAATTGCATAAGTCTTGTTTGAGAAATCAATTTGAATTGATTCCAAGGGAATATTGTAGAATAGATAGTAGTATTGAGTTCTAAAACGCCCCTAAAAATAATCCAACACCTATTAAGCCTTCAGAATGGTCTACTATGACTCATGAAGACGAAGAAGTCCAACATGACATATCAAAATTACAAGAGCAAATGCACAAAATTTTGCTCTCATAAAGAACAACAAAAAATGAAATGGAAGTTTTGAAGAAAGGTGTGGAAGCTAAGATGGATGTTTTGAAGAAAGGAATGGAAGCTAAGACGGATGGTTTGAAGGATGGCATGGAAGATAATATGGATGGCATAGAAGCTGGCATGAAAGCTAAGATGGATGATATGGAAGCTAAGATCGATGAAAAAATTAAAGACAACATGGAAAACATGAATAATGATCTAAAATCAGACATGGAAGGTTTGAAAATTTTGATACAAGAAATGTTTCTTGATGGCGAAAAGATAGCAGAGGAAACTCACGATGAGAACAAATAAATGATAATCATTATTACATAAACTCTAATGTTGGATGGAAGAACCACCATATTCCAAAGATGGATATGAGGAAGTTTGATGGCAAGGATCCCGTAACATGGATATTACAGATGGAGCAATATTTTGATCTCAATAATGTGAAAAACACACAGAAGGTACACATTGCAACTTTATATTGAGAAAAAAATACATTTGTATGGTATCGATGGATTTGCTCCCGTAAAAAAATTGTCACTTGGTCAATTTTTACAGAGGAAATGATAGCACATTATGATGATACAAAGATCAACACCTTATTTATCCAATTGATAAATATCAAACAAAAGGGTTCAGTGGTGTAGCACATTGAGGACTTCCAAAAATTGAATATAAGGGTAACTGATATTCCAAAGGAGCACATGATTGATGTCTTCATAGGGACTTTAAAGGATAAAATCCAACATGAGGCTCACCTTTGGGAACCCGATTCATTGGAGAAGGCATTTAGGTTGGCAAGAAAAATTGAATGTAAAATTATGGTGACAAGGAAGCCTACTACTCACATCTATAAATATGAAGGTGTTGCTACTCCTAGACTTCCACAACCTACAAGGTTGACACCACAACAATTGGAAGAAAAAAGAGCAAAAGGGATTTGCTACAATTGTGATAACAAATACACTAAAGGTCATAAGTGTGCTGAGAAGTAATTATTTTATATAGAATGTGAATAGGAGGAAGAAAATGAACAAGAAACTTCAAAAGAAGAGGATATTCACCAGGAACCAACCCTAGAAGAAGAATAAATGAGTCTGACCATATCGTTTAATGCATTGGTAGAATTACCACCCCTCAAACTCTCAATATAGAAGGACATATCAAGAAGAAAAAGGTAATAGTGTTGATTGATTAAGGTATTACCCATAATTTTATTCATTGTAAGGTAGCCAAGGAATTGAATTGTTTCCTATACCTAGCACCAGAATGTCAAGTGATGGCTGCAAATGGAGGAACTATAAATTGATATGGAAAATGCCATAATATCAAGCTAACCATGGGGAAATATGTATTGGATAGTCCAATGCTTTCCATTCCAATGGGAGGTGCTGATGTTGTACTAGGAGTACAATGGTTACAATCTTTGGGAATGGTAGCTTTTAATTTTCAAGAAATTTTCTTGATTTTTATTTATTTATTTATTTATTTTTTTCAGAAGGAAAGGAAGTCGAATTACAGGGTATCACAGGGAAGCCGGAAAAGATAATAAGCTCTAATTTCATGAAAAATATTCTAAATAAAGAACAACGAGGTGTAATTGCACAATTATGCTCACTAGATGTTCCAACATCAAAATCATATATTTCTCTGGATCTCCAAAAAGTATAGGACAATCATTACAAGGTGTTTGAAACTCCCAAAGGGCTCCCACTTATTTGTGATAATGATCATGATATTCATTTGATTCCAGGAAGTGTTCCTTCAAACATAAGGCCTTACATATATCCTTATGTCCAAAAGAGCGAAATTGAATGTATGAATGCAGAAATGTTAGAGGCTGGTATAATTCAACCTAGTCAAAGTTCTTTCTCTGCTCCAGTAGTAATGGTGCACAAGAAGGATGGATCATGGTGCATGTGTCCGGATTATAGGGAGCTCAATAATATCACTATTAAATATAAATTTCCAATTCCTGTGATTGATGAATTATTGGATGAATTACATGAAGAAATTTATTTTACCAAGTTTGATCCTCGTTTAGGATATCATCAAATTAGAATGAAGAATGAAGATTTTCTGAAAATAAAATTTCGAACTCATGAGGGTCATTATGAATTTTTGGCATGTCTTTTGGCCTTACCAATGCACCTTCTACATTTCAAGGGTTGATGAATTCCATTTTGAAACCCTTCCTTAGAAAATTTGTGCTAGTATTTTTTGATGATATACTAATATACAACAGGTCTTGGAAGGTGTAATATTCCTAAATTAGCATGCAGATAATATGAATATTAATTTTTCTTTTAAAATCTAGTTAGATGAATAAATGGGCAAGGAGGCTCATAAGTTGCTTAAGTAGGAATAAAATCCCTCATAATGTGAAAAAGGATCATGTTAATAACTAGATCAAACATCCTCATGTGTGAACAGAGTCTAAAATGTGTGGACAAAGTCAAGTTTGACCAAGTCAACAACATTAATATGTGAGGAGTGGATCCTAAACAAAGACAACTCAATGTGAATGAAGATCAATCTAGCTAGTCAAAATGAAGACACCTTGAGTGTGAAAAGAGACAATGCATGAAGATCCAATCAAGTTTGAATAAATCAAACAACGTTGTAAAAAGATGAGCAAGGCTAATGGAGACAATGTAATTTTGGTGGAGGAGCCTTTGCATAGAAGCAACCTCATAGTTGGGTGGAACCCTTGGTGAGGAAGCTCATCAAATATATAATGAAGGGAATGGAAACCATATAGACATGATTGAAGATTATATTTTTTATGTGGTCTGTTTAGATTTTCTGCATCCTTTGGCTGTTTAGCTAAGTTTGATGCACTGTTTAGTGCAAGGGTTTTCTCATGTGGGAATTCCCCACTCTTGCTTGGAGATATTGTTTAAGAAATCTGAGGAGAGCATCCTGTGCTGTATTTTCCACTATCTGGTGTTAGGCCAAGAAGTCACCTTCAGCAACAGTTTAGTCCCTTGGAGAAACTATGTTATTTATTAAGGTATTGCAATGTAGGGGTTTAATCCCTTGTTTTATGAGCTAGTTTCCCAGGAGGAGGATCAACCTTTTCTCTAGAAATATAGAAGGAGAGTCTACTGCCATTTATTTGCATGATCAGCCATATTTATGCGGTGATTTAGCTATACAGTGTGATTCAACCATATATCTGCAACATAAAATTTCATGTATATCATTTCTGTTAAGAAACCCTTCTCGGGTCATCTTGGATCTATGTAAAAGAGACTAGATCTATGTTTTTATGCCTCATTGATTAATATAATATTAGATCTGATTTGTATCTATATTTATGAGCATAAAACCTCTATAAACTATGCTGTCACTTTATGCAGTAATTTGTGTTGCAGTAAATCTTAGGGTTTTCAGTGATTTTGGGCTGTGTTGAGCATGGGAGGCCTGTTTAACTAGGCTATTATGATTTGTTTCTGATTTCCTTTCAGATGTGGTTGTAATACTGTTATATCTAATGGATCCATGGAATTCATTTTTCTGTTAATCCTTATATTTCTGAAAAATGCATTTTTCATGCATGTATTGCTGAGTTTTCCCTTTTTGGGATATTACAGTGGTATCAGAGCCCTAATCTTGGTTTAGTTTGTGTTCTTCAACCATTATGGAATATTCTCATGGGAAGGAGAAGACACGTAATAGAGATCAAAGCAAACCCTTATTTTTTGGAGGAAAGAGGTTCTAAAAACTTCTCTTTCAAACTCTGCAGGGTATAAGCAAAGACATCAAAGAAATCAGGAGGGAAAGGCATGGAAGTCCCTTAACAAGAAAGGTACATGAGGAAAGATCTAGTTCCTCATATTATGGATGTGATTATTCAGCCACATCATCAAATTTACAACGCTCTATCAACCACTTGTTCATGACAAAGAAGATGGAGAAAAGATATGTGCCAAAGAAGGATACTCTTGGTGATTATTTGCAAGAGTATGAAGCTCAATCTAAGGGGTTCAAAGATCACTTGAACTGAAGCACAAGGAGAAAGTAGCATGGTGTGGGTTGATTTTTTCTATCTAATTTTGATGGATCACCTAAATGTCCAGCTAGGGCTTGGGTGAAGGAGCTAGACACCTATGTGCGACAACATCAAGTTTCAAAAAAGGAAGCCATCAAAGTAGCAACATTGCATCTTGAGGGTAAGGCTTATGCTTGGTGTTTGTTTGAATATTTTTCCTTAAATAATGAAAATACATCTACTTATGCAAAGTTCATTAGAATAGTGGTGGAAAGGTTTGATGAAAAATCTCATGAAACACCTTCTATGGAGCCTATCAAACCAAAAAAAAACAAAACCTTTGCATGAGTTGGAAGGGTCTATAAATCCAACTCCATTTTCGAAAACCATTGAAGGGGAAGGAAACTTGTATGATGCTTTTCCAAAGGCCAAGTCCCCATTGCATGGAGAGCTTTCTTCTCAAGAGGAAGACATGGAGATTCCTCCTTCAAAAGAGGACCAAGGTCTAAGATCTCTTATTGACGATGAGGCATTTTAAACTATTGAAGAAGAAGAAGAGAAGGCTGGAGATTACAACACAGTAATGAAAAGAGAACATCTGGTACCTCATGGAGAGGAAGATGGAGCATTTTCTCCAAGGAGAGAAACTCTTGCACTATTGCAAGGAGTTCCAAAGAATCTCACATATGGAGATCATGGCACAATCCATGTGCATTAGTGTCAAATGATGAGATCTTGAAGATGGAAGAAGATAAAGGGGAGGGAAATCATCAGATGATGAGGAGTATACACCCCCCTTTATTTCATAAGGTTGATACAGAAATAGGGTAGGAGGATCTGTTAGTGTCCCGTGATTTAGCAGATTGGTAGACCAAATGCACAGGGTAACATGAAACCAGTCTTTAGAGTCCTAGGACCTAGCCTTCCTGGACTCAGAGAGGGCTCTCTCATTAGATGCAAATGATGTGTTATTGTTTGCTTTAGATGGTTGATTTTAGACTAGTTGTTAAGTGTAGAGTTTGTTGATTGTTTTGGTTGGGTAAGATGAACAGGTAGAATAGGTGGAGTGAGAGGTCTTCAAATCATTGGGCTATGGAGTCAATCAAAGTCATGGGTATCTCAATAATGAATCAAAGTGCATTGCAGGGCCAATATAGCAAGGTTAATGGATCCTTAAGGTTATGTGTGAAGTGGGATGGACATCAAGCAGGGGAAGACAAGGTAGGGAAAGGGGCAGTGAAGTATCCTTTGTCATATACCCATAAACAAGAAGGTCTTAAATACGATAAGAAAAAGATACTAATCCTGAGATAGGGAAAACCATTTACAAAATGAAAATACTTAAACAAACAAATATCCAAGATAAATATTTCAATGAAACAAAGAAAGAAATAAAGCTTATCTAACTTTAGTAATTTCACCTTTAGAATTGGAAAACATATAAGATGACACAATAAATTTAATCAATCAAAGAGGGAACTCCTAGACATTGTTGATCAAGCTATAAAGAACTCTGAGGCAAACTGATAGGCATGAACAAAGGGAAAGATCAGAAAAAGACCTCGTTGACTTAACCTAGCAAGCAGTACTTCAAAGAAAGGTTTCAAGACAGAGTTTAGATAGCATCAAATAAGCAGGGCTTGCCATGAATCATATTTGTAAACTAGCATATTAATCCATAGGTGAAAAAAATAAGCATAAGGAGGCTTAAGGAGCAACAAAGAATTCCTTAAACACACCCAGTAGAGGAAAACATCAAGGCAATAGAAGGCAAGAGGACTAAGGTGTTTCAAAGAGCATTTCTTAACCTATACTTTTCTATTCTACTGCATATAGAGGGATGAAACATAATGTTAATGTTGTGAAACCAACTCCAAAATAGAAGAAAAGTGATATCAACGCCTTAGAAATAAGCCACTTCGAGGGGGCAACCTCCAATACATTACATGAATGAACAATTCTTGGATGATACAAATTACAAAACCTTCTTTTTATATATAGGGGTCCATGGGGCCACAATGTAATCCTAGTGGGGCCACAATGTAATCCTAACCAACCTAACAATAATAATTTAAGGGCACAATAATAACAATATGGGGGTTATAGGGGTACCATAATAACAATAAGGGGGTTACACTAACAAAAATAAGGGACTATACTAGTAATATAGGGACCTAACATGCCCCTGTCCTTCAAAAAAGTGTTGTCCTCAATGGTTGAGTAGCTCTGGGTGCTTCTGTATAAAATTATCATCCTCCCATGTAGAATCTTCAGTGGGTAAGTTCTTCCAGTTGATGAGATACTCTAAAATTGATCGATTCCATAGCTATCGAGTTCTTGTTTCCATGATCGCTCCAAGTTCCAATATGTTTTTTCCTTCCTCATCAAGTTCTGGCAATATTGTTTGAATTGGAATATTTTCACCTATAACCTTTCTTTAAGCATGAAACATGGAAAACTGGATGCACTCGTGAAGAAGCAGGAAGCTCCAATTTGTATGCCACAGTACCAATATTTTGCAACACCTTGTAAGGACCATAGTACTTTTGCGATAATTTATTATCCTTCTTAGCTTGCTTGAGGGATATTTGTTTGTATGGTTGTAGCCATAAAAATACCCAGTCTCCTAAATAAAAAATTCTCTCGCTGCGACGTTGATCTGCCTATTGTTTCATTCAATTTTGTGCCAAATTCAAGTTATCCTTTAAGAGTTGGAGAACTTCTTGTTGATGCTCGATGTGATCTTCCACTGCTTTAACCTTCGAATTTTCTTTTAAATATGATGTGATGGATGGTGGATGATATCCATAAAGTGCCATAAATGGGGTCATTTTTGCTGCAATATGGAAGAAAGTGTTATACCACCATTCAGCGAGAGGTAACCACTTGACCCATTATGTTTGTTTATCAGATACAAAACAACGAAGATATCCTTCCAAACATTTATTTATTATCTCAGTTTGACCATTGGATTGAGGATGATAAGATGAGCTATGAGATAATTGAGTACCCAAAAAAGAAAATAATTCCGTCCAAAAATTTCCAGTAAAAATGGGATCTCTGTCGCTAACAATAACCCTTGGGTTTCCATGTAGCTTTTGAATTGTGTCCATAAATGTAGTAGCAACTGTACTTGCTTTAAATGGATGAGATAATGCACAAAAGTGTGCATACTTGGTAAGTCTATCAACTACCACCATGATGACACTCTTTCCTTCGACTTAGGTAAACCTGTGATAAAATCCATTGAAATCTCCTCCCAACGTTGACTTGGAATGGATAAAGGTTGTAGAAGTCTTGGGGTCTTAATTTTTTCCACTTTATTCTGCTGGCAAACCAAACATTCCGCCACAAACTTTTGAATATCAGATTTAAGGCCATCCCAAAAAAATTCTTTCTTCACCCCGTGGTAAGTTTTTAAAAATCCTGAGTGTCCTCCTAAAGGAGAAGTGTGCAATTCCAGAAGAATCTTTTGTTTTAGTTGGGAATTATTACAAAGATATAAGCGATCTTTGTACCATAAGGAATCATTTTTCCAACTAAATGTATCATATGTACTAGGATCTTGCTGCAACTTTTGAATGAGTATCCATACATCTTTGTCCTTCTTCCATTCATATCTTGCTTCAGTTATCCAATCTAGTTGGATAATAGAAATGGCACAAAGCAATGCTTCCACCTCTTCATTCTTTCTTGAGAGTGCATCTGCAACAACATTAAGCTTTCCTTTTTTGTAGATTATTTCAAAGTCATAACCCAACATCTTTGTGATCCATTTTTGTTGCTCTTCTGAAGATAGTCTTTGTTCCAAAAAGTGTTTAAGACTATCATGATCATTTTTTACCTTGAAGTGTCTTCCCATTAGGTAAGTTCGCCATTTCTTTAGTGAATGCAGTATTGCTAACATTTCCTTCTCATAAATAGGTTTCTATAAATACTTTCCTTTGATTGGACGACTTTCAAAAGTAATGGGTCTTCCTTCTTGCATTAAAACAACACCAATTCCATTTCCTGAGGTATCACATTCCACAATAAAGGTTTTTGTGAAGTCTGGCATAGCTAAGACATGTGTTAGGCACATTGCCTCTTTAAGATGTTCAAAGGCCTTAGTTGCTTCAGGAGTCCATGAAAATGCATCTTTCTTCAATAATGTTGTTAGAGGTGCTGCTATTCTCCCATAATTCTTAACAAACTTGCGATAATACCCTGTTAACCCGAGAAATCCTCGCAACTGATTTATGGTTGTGGGGACTTTCCATTCCTTAATGGCTTTAATTTTGTTAGGGTCTACCTTAACACCCTCGTGAGATACAATATGACCCAAATATTCCACCTCTTGTACTCCAAAGAAACATTTTGATGTTTTTTCATATAATTGTTTCTCCTACAATAGTTTGAGCACCCCGTCAACATGTTGAACATGATCCTTCCAAGACCTGTTGTAGATTAGTATATCATCAAAAAATACTAGCACAAATTTTCTAAGGAAGGGTTTGAAAATGGAATTCATCAACCCTTGAAATGTAGAAGGTGCATTGGTAAGGCCAAAAGGCATGACCAAAAATTCATAATGACCCTCATGAGTTCAAAATGATGTTTTTGGTATATCTTCAATCTTAATTCTAATTTGATGATATCCTGAACGAAGATCCAACTTGGTAAAATAAATTGCTCCATGTAATTCATCCAATAATTCATCAATCACAAGAATGGGAAATTTATCTTTAATGGTGAGCTTATTGAGCTCCCTATAATCTGGACACATGCACCATGATCCATCCTTCTTGTGTACCAATACTACAGGAACAGAGAAATAACTTTGACTAGGTTGAATTATACCTGCCTCTAAAATTTCTGCGATCATATGTTCAATTTCGCTCTTTTGGAGATAAGGATATCTACAAGGCCTGATGTTTGGAGGAACACTTCTTGTAATCAAATGAATAGCATGATCATGATCACAAATATGTCAGATTCCTTTGGGAGTTTCAAACACCTTGGAATGATTATCCAAGACATTTTGGAGATCTGCAGAAATAGATGATTTTCATGTTGGAGCTTCTAGTGAGCATAATTGTGCAATCATGCCTCGTTGTTCTTTCTTTAGAAGCTTTGTCATGACATTAGAGCTTATTATCTTTCCCAGCTTCCTTGCAATACCTTGTAATTCGACTTCCTTTCCTTCTGAAAAAAAATTCAAGAAAAGTTCTTGAAAATTAAAAGCTACCATCCCCAAAGATTGTAACCATTTTACTCCTAGTACAACATCAGAATCTCCCATAGGAATGGAAAGCATTGGACTCTTCAATACATATTCCCCCATGGTTAGCTTGATATTATGGAATTTTCCAGAGCAATTTATAGTTCCTCCATTTGCAACCATCACTTGACATTCTGGTGCTAGGTATAGGAAACAATTCAATTCCTTGGCTACCATACAATGAATAAAATTATGGGTGCTACCTGAATCAATCAACACTATTACCTTTTTCTTCTTGATATGTCCTTCTATCTTGAGAGTTTGAGGAGTGGTAATTCCTGCCAATTCATTACACGATATGGTCAGACTCATTTCTTCCTCTTCTAGGGCTGGTTCCTAGTGTATACCCTCTTCTTTTGAAGAATCTTGGTCATTTTCGTCTTCGTCTTCACAATCTATGTAAATAATTTCTTCTCAGCACACTTATGACCTTTAGTGTATTTGCTATGACAACCATAGAAAAGCCCTTTTGCTGTTTTTTCTTCCAATTTTTGTGGTGTCAACCTTGTAGGTTGTGGAAATCTAGGAGCAGAAACACTTCCATATTTATAGAAGTCAGTGGTAGCCTTCCTTGTCGCCATAATTTTACATTCAATTTTTCTTGCCAACCTGAATGCCTTCTCCAATGAATCAGGTTCCAAAATGTGAACTTCATGTTGGATGTTATCCTTTAAAGTACCTATGAAGAGATAAATCATGTTCCTCTGGAATATCAGTTACCCTTATATTCAATTTTTGGAAGTCCTCAATGTGCTCCCCCACTGAACACTTCTGTTTGATATTTATCAATTGGATAAAGAAAGTGTTGCTCTTTGTATCCTCATAATGTGCTATCATTTCCTCTGTAAAAATTTACCAAGTGACAATTTTTTTATGGGACAAAAGCCATCGATACCATACAAATGTATTTTGTTCTAAATGTAAAGTTGCAATGTGTACCTTTTGTGTGTTTTGCACATTATTGAGATCAAAATATTGCTCCATTTGTAGTATCCATGTTACAGGATCCTTTCCATCAAACTTCCTCATATCCATTTTTGGAATATGGTGGTTCTTTCCTCCAACATTAGAGTTTATGAAATCACGATTAACATTTATTTTGTTCTCATCATGAGTTTCCTCTACTATCTTTTCACCATTAGGAAACATTTCTTGTATCAACTTTGTCAAACCTTCCATGTTTGCTTTTAGATCATTCTTCATGTTTTCCATCTTAGCTTCCATGTCATCCATCTTAGATTCCATGCCAGCTTCCATGCCATCCATCTTAGCTTCCATGCCATTATTCAAACCATCCATGTTAGATTCCACTCCTTTCTTCAAACCATCCATCTTAGTTTCCACACCTTTCTTCCAAACTTCCATGTCATTTTTTTTTGCTCTTTGCAAGAGCGAAATTTGTTGCACTTCCTCTTGTAATTTTGATATGTCACGTTTCCATTATTCGTCTTCATGAGTCATAGTAGAGCCTTCTAAAGGCTTAATGGGTGTTGAATTCTTTTTAGGGGCCATTTGAGAATCCAATACTGATATCTATTCTACAATATGCCCTTGGAATCAATTCAACTTGGTTCTTCAAACAAGACTTATGCAATTCAGAAAAAATACACACCTTTTACTTGCTTTTGAGGAGCTCGATATTGAAATTGACTTATCTCTATACTTGCAGATCCTCAATATCTAAAATTCAGCCCTGTAGTATTCCTTTGAAGCTTCTTTCAAATGCCATAGGTCGGACTTGATGTGGATTCTTCAAGGCAAAGTTATGTTCAATCTCCCACAATGACCTAATTATGGGCTCGTTTAATAGAGCTAACTTGTATGACTTTCCACGTGTGACTGTTTTCTCCTTTGGCTTTAAATTTTATAGACAGGAAACTAAAGTCCATGTAATTCCAGTCACTTTTTACAGAATTCCAATCTGATGCTCAAAGAGAGAGTTATGAATATTTTCCCACAATCACCACTTTGAGATGAAATTCGGGAGCCTGAAAAATACCTAACTTACACAGATCATATCTCTACAAATATTGTGAACCAAGCTCTGAAATAGTGTGATGATGTTCCATAGGATTTTGGCTTCGCGCTCTAAAATTTTTAGCTTCTGAATCTTCGTAGAAAAAAACTTTATAGTGAATATTCCATGATGACCTTTTTAAGTGAAATTCAGGAGCTTGCAAAAAGCCCTAACTTCCACAGATCATATCTACAAAAATACTGCGAACCAAACTCTAAAATTTTGCGACGATGTTCCTCAGGATTTCGGTTCGCACTCTAAAACTTTTAGCTTCAGAAACTTCGTAGAAATTTTTTTATAGAGAAAATTCCACAATGACCTATTTGGAGCAGCGAAACCCTAGAATCCAAAGCTCTGATACCAAATGTTGTGAAACCAGCTCCAAAAATAGAAGAAAAGTGATATCAATGCCTTAGAAATAAGCCACTTTGAGGGGGCAACCTCCAATACATTACATGAATAAAAAATTCTTGGATGATACAAATTACAAAACCTCCTTTATGTATATAGGAGTCCATGGGCCATAGTGTAATCCTAGCTGACCTAACAATAATAATTTAAGGGCACAATAATAACAATATGGGGGTTACAGGGGTACAATAATAACAATAAGGGGGTTACACTAACAACAATAAGAGACTATACTAGTAATATAGGGACCTAACAAATAAACAAGAAAACATTAACAAATCATAGGCACATCACCATTAAACCAAGCTTAGGGATCCTGCAAACAAGCTTCTCCATCATCAATCCAAGCAAGCCATTCATAAACTCCACAACACCAATTTCTTCTCTAAGCTCAGAAAAACCATGTATTGCTCTCAAAGCTCATCAAATGCCAACATTTACAATTAAGCCCTCATACTCTATTTAACTCAGCAAAGGAGGGAAAAAACCATAGATAGGGTTGGAAAAAGTCAAAATCAACCATAAATGTCATTTATGCCTAAGACACCATGCAAGGCCCAAGGCAAAAAATATCTCATGAGATAAATGCTAAAATAACTTCTTGCACCTAATTCTAGAGTGATTTGCCTCAAAAACCACTAAAATATGATTTTGCAATAAATGAGTGTGTTTTGTTGACTTTTGGTCCAAAACACACTAAACAGTCCATTTGCGTAGTGTCAAAAATAGGTACTTTTGCAACCAAGTTTTGGACCCCTTCCCGATGTCAGATTTTTCTCCGTGATGGCTCGTTGGTAAGCTTGCTGAGTCCTTTTTCCATATTTTCCTTTGATTTTATAATTGGGCCCCTGTAACCCATACAAAAACTTAATTTCCCAAGACTGCTATTAGCGCAAGGCCACCTCCAGCAGAAAATAGGCTCCGTTGTAGCCAAGTTTTGGACCAGTTCCTGATGTAGGATTTTTCTCCGTGACATCTTGTTGGAAATATTGATGAGTCTAATTTCCAAAAATGCTTATATGTTCCTAATCCAGCTCTTTTTTCCTGTCAAAAATTCCAAAATCCCAACACTACACTACATAGTCCATTTGCGCAGCGCCAAAAATAGGTACTTTTGAAACCAAGTTTTGGACCCCTTCCCGATGTCAGATTTTGCTCCGTGATGGCCCGTTGGAAAGCCTGATGAGTATAATTTCCAAAAATACTATTAGTTTTCTGGTAAAACCTCTACAACCTATCCAAAATTTCAAAATACTAAGGCTTCATATTAGCACAGCGCCAGGCATGAAAATGAGGAAGAATGGTGAAAATTTAGGTGTTTTTTGACCTTTTGAGGGGTCAAATCTGCTCCAATTGCTCTGAAATTTTGTGAGCATAGTGTAATAGTGATGATAAAAAAAAAATACTGATTTTTCCTTCTTATGATTCTCCAGAATTAGCGTAGCGCCAGTGTCACTACGCTAATGTACCTCCAAAATCTCAAAAAACAAAAACTTGTCCAAATTTCCTCAAATTTGGTGGATGCCTCCCTTATGGAGTTTGGGAGACCTGTTGAGAATCTTGGGCTGTAAATCCAAGGTTTTCATGACCTTTTTCCTCCTTTAAGGTTTGGACTTCAAGGAGGGCCTTCTTTGGTATGTGCATGCAAGAGGTGAGATGGTGAGTTTGTTGGCCTCCTTGCCATGGATGTGATCATCATTTAGACCATGAGCCTCTTCCCCTATTTAGCTGTCATCATGACTAGGGTTATCTTCTTCTTATTTTCTGTATTGAAACTATTTTCATTGTTACTTAAGGGCTGATTGTTGTCATGACAGTCATGAATGCTGTCATGACTCTCATGACTATTCTCCTCTTTGCTGTCTTGTTCCTCATTGTCTTCCTCTTTATCTACCTCTTTGTCACTATATTTTACTTCTTCCTCACTGTGATCTGTCTCATTTGCCTCACTGCTGCCTTCAATCTCTTCCTCACTGTGATTTGTCTCATTGGTATTAGGGTTTCCTTTTTCTTCTGCATTGTCAAGATCTTCATCTTCCTCATTGTCCTCTTCTTCTTTTATATATTCATTATATTGTTCACTTTTTTCAGTATCATGCACATTTTCCTCTTGACTGTCATGCTTACTGTCTTCATTAACATGCCCTTGGTATTCTTTTGGGCTGCTTGCCTCTTCACTGCTATGATCCTCATGTTACTCATTACCCTCATTACTTTGCTCACTTGCTTCACCTGTATACATGTTGCCTTATGCTTCATCATCCTTTGTCTCTAGGTGACCTACCTAATCATGGTCCTATTGGTATTCAAAATCATCACCATCCTCATCTTTACTGTGGAATAATTTACTGTCACCTTCACCATTATTTTCATTTGATTGTTCATTGCCTCTTAGCTCCTTTGCAGGCCTTTGAGACAAATTTAGAAGGTAACCTTAAGCCTCAGAGATTTTTTTTGTTTGTTTGAGGTTTTCTGCATTAGCGTAGCACTGGAAGTTGTCCCCATGTATTAGCATAGCGTCGGGAAGTCCTGCTCGTGGATTAGTGCAGTGCCGGGCAGTCATGCCCATGGATTAGCGCAGTGCCACTTATTTGTGTAGCGCCAAAAAAGGGTCCACTTGCAGACAAGTTGTGATGGCCTTCCTGATGTCAGATTTGGGTCTGTGATAGCTCGTTGGAAATCGTAACCTGTATGATTTCCAAATATACTATTTTTTCCATGATTGGAGTTGATTGACCCTCCCAAAAGTTGATTATACCAATACTGGTCAAAAAGTGTTCAATGATGGTGCAGAAATGCAAAGTGATGGTGCAGACAACTTTTGGATTCCTTTCTCAACCTCGAATTTAGCTCATAATAGCTCATTGGAAATAAATTCTAGTATACTTGTCTTTTGAACCATCAAGAAAGTCATTTGGACACTCCAGCTATGATAAACCTTGCTTTTCCCAAGGTTGCTCCACCAGTGTAGAAATTCTCCCGTGACACCTGTATTTTTGAAATTGATCCCAAACCATGATACCTGTGTAAAAAATGAAGGAGGGCTTTCTTCTTGGCCCTATGATGGAAAACAACCTCTCTCACGTTTTTCAAATTCATCTCGGTTTGGTCAAAAACATATTTTTAAACAAAACTGGCCCTAGGTGTGGCAAATGACTTGGCGCTTGGAATGAATTTTTGGAAAATGATGGAGGCATGATGTTTATGAGTTGGTATGGACTTATTATTGCTGATATTATCTATGAAATGGATCCTTTGCTCTTATTACTCATTTCCATAACAAACCCTAGCTTAGTTGGAAGAGGAAATTAGGGTTTGGTGTAGGGGATTTAGGGCTGCCTTGTAGAGGGAGGGGAATGAAGGGGTTAAGGGTTGTATAAATTATTGGGGAAATTTTGGGGGATATTTATAGATGTTAGAGAGTAGGGGAAAGTGGAATTTCAAGAATCGAGTGAGGGGAAAGGGTCCAAAAGGGAAAAACACAGGTCTAGTCTCGAAAAGTGTCAAATTGTAGCATTAGGCTAGGTTTTGTAGAAAAATGATGATTTTGAGGGATATGAGTGATGGGAAGTGTTTATGAAGGTATATTAAGGATAGGAGGAGGTGGAAGAGCATCAAGATACAAGCCTTGTTGATTTTTTAACCATGGAGGTCGTGAAACCAAGAAAAATGCCCTTAAAACCCTAGTTGGATAATGGAGTCATAGGCAAGGGACAAACATAGTAATGAGATTATGGGTGTGAAAATGGGACAGATATGAGAGGCATGAGTCCATTAGGGATCTTCCATGAGTGATAGGCTAACTATGACATGATAGAGTAAGGAGATATTGAAAATTTATCTTAAGGATAATGAAGGCGGTGAGATTTCTAGAATTCACAATATTCATGAATTTTGTTTCTAGAAATATAGGATAAGCATTTAGTCATCTATGAAAAGAAATTTTTTTTGATGATTAACAGTGGCTCCACTTTGGGAGGGCATCTCCTTTTTAGGAGGTGTCCATAACATCAGATCTCTGGTTTTATGAAGACTAGTGTCTCATATATTGGGAGATTTTTATTTCTTCTCATTTGCTGATGCTTCTTTGAAGTTGTGATCTCAATAATATGAAAAAAACATGATTAGATCAGCTTCATCTCTACCTACCCAACCTAATTGCTTAACATTTTTTCTTCCTTGGGTGCACTTGGACTAGCAAACCCTTGACATTTTCTTCTTTTGAAAGAAAAAAAAAACTAGCTACTTCTACTCTTATCACTTCCAAGAGTTCAGATTAGGCTAGTGAACTCTTTTTATTCTCTACCTAGACTATTTGATTGTCAAGATTAAGCTGTATGACAGACTTCATTCTCTAAGCTATTGACATGAAATTGAAAACATGGTTTAAATTAGGATTAGGCAATCTGACTTAGCATGGGTTGTGGCATTAGGACAAGCTGCATACAAAAATTATTTTTGTACAAACAAAACTAGAAAAACACGGGCTATGATTTATCATTTGGTATGCATCCCCATCTTTCTCTTTGGTTTAGTTTTGAGCATGTGGAATGTAATATCCCTTTTTGGGGATTCTCAAGATTCTATGTCAGAGATGGACTATAGAGGAATTTACTGGTTATGTCACCTCTGAAAAGAGGGTGAGAACTAGAGGCTACCTGGCCAACTGTAGACTCTGCCTATAGAACTTGGAATAATCCCAATCAGGAATCTCAAGAAGGCCTCCAGTAAAAACGCTGTATAAGAAAATATGAGAAAGAATAATGCAGATAAGGGTTGGGATCCCCTCATTTATGTTGTATGTGACTTACATATGAAATTTCATTAGAAACAAATAAGTTTAAGCACATTAAAAATATCTCTTGGAAACAAGACTAGCTAGAAATCAGCCAAAGAGAGAGGCTGCTGCAAAATGAAAACCCCAACTACTAGAATTGTGCAGATTTGACTAAAAATCAGAGGAGGATAGCCAAAGATATGATACTTCAGTAATATATTATTAAATCAGATTTACATATGAGTTTTTTTCCTTTACAACTGATTACAAAAAGAACTAGGGCAAGATCCCTTCAGAAATGAGAGCTGCAACTAGGAATAAACTGCAGTAATACATAGACATCGTTGTTTTTTAGATGGTTTAGCTGCTGTACATTACACTTCAGATATCTGACATATGTATGGATGAAAATCAGATCTAATACAGATCTGGAAGCTACAATACTTTAAGAACAAGATCCAATTGGAATTACATGAAAATATTGCATATTAAGTTGTAGATCTGAATTACCATTTACTGTGCTGCAGAAAACCCATAAATTTCTGAATATAAATTTTATTGCTGAAATAGATCCGATATATGGAGACATGTATCAGCAAACCAATCCACAGATCACCAAGGGACGGCAACCCTAACACCAAGAGATCTTCCTCCCAACTGATAGCAAACTGAAACAAGCAAGCCCTCTCACAAAATAACGCAGTATGGAGCAGAAACTGCACAGAGGGTGAAGGAGACTGAATACATGGAATGAAATTATAGATATTGTACAAAATATAGATCATCTAGCTCTTTGGATGCTGAAGAACACTCTCCAATAGAGAAATCCTCTCATAAACAACTAGATCTAACCAGATCTAGAATGCCACTTGCTACAAAAGATAGCAGCTGCAAAACCCTCAATGGGCCAGCGCTGCTCATGAAAGATAAAGCTTGGTATCAAACTAGATAGTGGCCAAATTTAGCAAAGAACTCCTCCAATGATCCTCAAGGGAAGATATGAAACTCCTAAAAAGGAATTCCAATCACAATCCTCCACTAAACAACAGAGAATGGTATGTGTCTAAGTAGAAAAATACTTCAGAAATATAATTCATCAACAACCTCTTCAAGTGTATTCTCTTCCTTTTTATAGCATGAGAAAGTCTTTGCAAACCCTAAACCACTTGGATGAGTTGGTCCTTTTCACACTAGAGGCTCCCTTCTAGAACTGCGCAGTCCCTTTTGGAGATACAATGAACCTAGACAACGCAGTTGACTTGGTCAATGTGGACCCAATCTTGGCTCAAAACCTCTTTCACACCTGCAAGTGATTATTTCCATAGACCCGATTTGTATTTGTTCACATGGGAATTGATTTATTTATACATATTAGGAGTTTTACATGTCCTCCTTTATTCATTTATTCATAAAACATAAATTAAATCAAAATTGAATGTCTCCTCTTAGCTAAGGCTAAGTAGGACATTACAGTCCTCCCCTTCATAAAGTTGCTTGTTCTTAAGAAACTGGTAGGGTAAGAGCTGTGTTTCTTCTCATTCTATATTGATGACACCATCAAGAATCAAGCTCTCATAATGAAGTAAGTGTTCACCAAGGCAATACATCAAAAACTGCTCCTCCAATGCTAGCATGATAGGTGCATAGTCTGCCCCTTCAGGAGTGTAAAACTCAACAGAAATAAACATGGGTGAACCAATGTCACATCTGAAACATGTATCATGAAGTACTGGATAAAGTTCCATCCCATGTGGTACATGTACACTGCTTACTTTTTTCCCATACATACCCATAAACAAAACCAATATGTCATCTATGTATGGTAACAAAATCACATAAAGGCAAACTGAAATTTGCACATTAGGAGGTGGGTCACAATCCCACATAAGGTACCAGCGCAATACACTCCTTGTTTTGAGTAGATCTGAATGTGATAGGTGGTACTCCCACCACATATTTTTTGCAGGGGTCACTTTAACATGGCTGAAAGTGAAGCCCTCATTAGGTGCCTTTGGAAAGCACCCATCATGATAAACAATCTCCGTTTGCACCTCAAGGGAGTTTCCAGCTTTGAAATTTTTATTGGTCCCATATTTGCCATGAGATCTGCATGAAAAATTGCTCTTTGTTGGAGCCATGACCTACATACATATGGTAAGAGAGTGTGCCAAATCAGAAAAATAAACTTGCTCTACAAGATCAGATTTCTTACCATGCAAACCTCCCACACACATAAAGTTAGGCATGGGTTTTTCCCCTCTTTTGAGAGAAGAAAGAGATAGCTGAAATGATTCCTGCACAGTATCCCTTGGCTGCCCCATCTGCACATAACTATTTCACTCTTGTAAGTGCTAGTTTAGTTCCTCCCAATCATAATGATGATGTAGCTCTTCCTCCATCCCCTCCCAATCGAAACTCTTCAAGATTAGGGAGTAGATTTTTGCTGATTGCATGTAGCTGGAAAGGAACTCCTTGTGTGCTCTTTGCAGTATTTCTTACTTAAGCTTGAAGGCTTGAGACAAGAATACTTTACCAAGATGATAGATGACCCCTTCATGGACCATATAGCCTCCTCCTTGCTTAATGCCATCTAAGATCATCCCGGTGTGCAGATCTTTGGAGTACTCCATAAGGAGTTGAGATCTCCAATATGGATCTACACTTCTCAACAAAGACAACACTATTGATGTGTCTAAGGTGGTGCTTGCCTTATTGTTGCTTTTTCCTTTGGCATCATGCATGCCAAAATTGTTGTGGGAAGGCTGATCCTTCCCCTTGCTTCCTCCCACATCGCTGTGACTCTTTCTTCCATTGTTTCAGCACTTGGTGAAACTTTCTCCACATAATCTAATGGCACCCCAAGTGGCTTGCCATGCTGTAGGAATGTCTCTTGTAGCTTTCTCATGAACATGAGGGAAGGAAATGTAAAGTCCTTACCCCCACTGCACAATTCCATCTTTTTTGTGTGGGTAGAGACATCAAGTGAAGGGTAGGTGTGCAGGGCTTGAATAACTTGTTGCTTCCCACTCTTCAAGTCCACCCACTCCATCTGCAAGGCCCTCCCATCAGTGGTGAATTTTCCCAAAGTAATCAACCACTGGACACCCAAGATGAGGTTGGTGTATGGTATGTCCACTACAAAGAAGTGGTCCCTCAAAGTGTAGGTCCCCATAGTCACAGAAAGTGAGGGAACATACTGCATGCACTGCATAGTTCTGTCCCCCGGAACCAAAACAGAGAACCCATCAAAAGAATCAGTAGGTATCCCTCTCCTCTACACAAATTGAGCATCAATAAAGTTGTGGGTTGCTCCACTGTCGATCAGAATAGATACTCTTTGGTCCATAATTGAACCCTACGCTCTAAGAGTCAAATATTTGGGCACTCCCCTCAAAGAAGCAAGAGTCCCACTGGTTGGAGAAAATGCTCCTTCTTCTTCTCTGGATGATGATGGATCCTCCTCCTCATCATCACCAACACTGTGACGTCTCCTAGGTCCATCACTGCCTTCCTCCTCTTCACAATTAGAGAATACTTCAGTATAATGTGCTCTTCCAGCAGCACATCTATGTCCCGGCACCCATGGTTCTTGACAAGTGAAACATAATTTATTATTTATCAACTCCCTCTAGAGATCATTGTCAAGAAGCTTTTTCTGTGATCTCTCCTTGGGTGGAGCAACTTCCCTTCCTTCCCTTTAGAAGAGTGAGTGGCTTTTCTTGGGAAGGTTGCCTTTGCTCTTGGCAAGGCATCTTGGAGATCTCTGGTTCTTTCAATGGAATCATGCAGAGTGGTGGGTTTGGTAGACTTGACCAACCCATGCAAAAGTTATTCCAAGCCATCTATGACCATATAGACTCTCCTTGCAACTGAAAGATCAGGAACTATTACAGACAGCCTCAAAAATTTAGAGATATAGGATTCAACATCCCCTGTCTACTTAAGCTTTGCCAAGCTTATGAAAGGGGCCTCCAGATCCTTCTGATCAAATCTTTCCACTAGTCTCCTAGTGAACTCAACATAAGTGGACACATTGTTGTGCCCCAATGTAGAAAGTCCATGAAACCACTAGTTGTGGGATTCTCCATCAAAATGCAGCGCAACAACCTTAATGGCTTCTGCTTCATGCACTTTATTCAGATGGAAGTAGATGTCCAACTTTTCCACCCATGCTTTAGCAGAGCAAGAGGGTGATCCATCGAACTTAGGAAAGAAGAACCTTCCCATGGTATGGTGCCTCCCATGAAGGAACCCTCCATCTCTAAACTGCTGCAATGGCCTCCTCCGGTCCTTCAAATGGCAGAATTCTTGAAATCTCAAGTTATCCTTGAACCTCTAACTTTGTGAATCATATTCTACAAAGTAGCCTTCCAAAGATGTTGAATCTTGAAGCCCTTCATTATTTACAACCAAGAAGGTAGGCATTGTAGAGCGCTGTGAAATCTGTGGAGCTTGCGGCAAGCTCACCGATGGACCAGTCCCAAACTGAGACATTTCAGAACTCTCTCCTTGATGGAGTCTTCCAAGGGACTCCCTCATTCTATATATCCTCATCGCCTTTATCTCCTTGGATAGATATTGCATGGTTTCCAAGAGAGTTTTTGCAAACTGTTCTGCCTCCTTATCTTTTTCATTCAATTCAGGGGCTTTCCCCTTGTCTCGACCCTTGTCAAGGTCAACAGTAGTATAGTCATACTTTTTACGAAATCTATTCTGGTATATCATCTCCCTTTTATAAAGAGGATCTTCATCTTCGGAATGCAGCATGACTGTGGCTCCAATGCTAGCACAGGCAGTGCTAAGAGTGGAGCTCCGATACCACTGTAATATTCCTTTTTTGGGGATTCTCAAGATTCTATGTCAGAGATGGAATACAGAGGAATTTACTGGTTATGTCACCTCTGAAAAGAGGGTGAGAACCAGAGGCTACCTGGCCAACTGTAGACTCTGCCTATAGAACTTGGAATAATCCCATTCAGGAATCTCAACAAGGCATTCAGTGAAAACGCTGTATAAGAAAATATGAGAAAGAATAACACAGATTAGGGTTGGGATCCCCTCATTTATGTTGTATGTGACATACATATTCAATTTCATCAGAAACAAATAATTTTAAGCAAATTAAACAGATGTCCTGGAAACAAGACTAGCTAGAAATCAACCAAAGAGAGAGGCTGCTGCAAAATGAAAACCCCAGCTACTAGAATTGCACAGATTTGACTGAAACTCAGAGGAGGATAGAAAAAGATCTGATAATTCAATAATATATCAGTAAATCAGATTTACATATGAGCTTTTTTCCTTTACAACTGATTACAAAAAGAACTAGGGCAAGATCCCTTAAAAAATTAGAGCTACAACTAGGAATAAACTGCAATAATACATAGAAAACATTATTTTTCAGATGTTTCAGCTGCTGTACATTACACTTAAGATCTATGACATATGTATGGATAAAAAATCAGATCTAATACAAATATGGAAGCTACAAGACTTTAAGAACAATATCCAATTGGAATTACATGAAAATATTGCATATTAAGTTGTAGATCTAAATTACCATTTACTGTGCTGCAGAAAACCCAGAAATTTCTGAATATAAATTTTATTGCTGAAATAGATCAGATCTATGGAGACATGGATCAACAACCCAATCCATGGATAACCAAGGGAAGGCAAGCCTAACACCAAGAGATCTTCCTCTCAACTGATAGCAAACTGAAACAAGCAAGCCCTCTCACAAAATAACGCAGTATGGAGCAGAAACTGCGCAGAGGGTGAAGGAGACTGAATAGACGGAATGAAATTATAGATCTGATACAAAATATAGATTAGCTAGCTCTTTGGAGGCTGAAGAACACTCTCCAATAGAGAAAGCCTCTCAAAAACAACTAGATCTAAGCAGATCTAGAATGCCACTTGCTACAAAAGATAGCAGCTGCAAAACCCTCAATGGGCCAGCGCTACTCATGAAAGATAGAGCTTGGTATCAAAATAGATAGTGGCCAACTTCAGCAAAGAAATCCTCCAATGATCCTCAAGGGAAGAGATGAAACTTCTAAACAGGAATTGCAATCACAATCCTCCACTAAACAACAAAGAATGGTATTTGTCTAAGTAGACAAATACTTCAGAAATATAATTCATCAACAACCTCTTCAAGTGTCTTCTCCTCCTTTTTATAGCATGAGAAAGTCTTTGCAAACCCTAAACCACTTGGATGAGTTGGTCCTTTTCACACTAGAGGCTCCCTTCTAGAACTGCACAGTCCCTTTTGGAGATACAATGAACCTAGACAGCACAGTTGACTTGGTCAAGGTGGACCCAATCTTGGCTCAAAACCTCTTTCACACCTGCAAGTGATTATTTACATAGCCCTGATTTGTCTTTTCTCACATGGGAATTGATTTATTTAGACATCTTAGGAGTTTTACATGTCCTCCTTTATTAATTTATTCATAAAACATAAATTAAATCAAAATTGAATGTCTCCTCTTAGCTAAGGCTAAGTAGGAACATTACATGGAACCAATATCTTTCATTCCTAACCTATCCTTTTTGACAAGTCAAGTTTGAATGATTTGACAAGGTATCTTTCACTAACTTATCGGAAATAAATTGAAAACATGTTCAGCCATGATTAGGCTAGATGAATGAACAAGACTTTTTTTGCACAAGTAGTGGCATTTAGGCTTGCACACTTTCAGCATTACTATTTTTTTGGGTATGGGGTTGTACCTCTTTTCAAATCTTCCCTCTTTTTTCTCCTTTTCTCTGTTTTTGTGTTTTCATTTTAAAAATAATCTATAACTAAAAGATGCTCAAAGGCTGAGCTTATCTGCATGCCTATCTATCATAATCTAATTTTTACATGATATGCATTCAGCTGGTGAAATCTCTTTTCCAATAAACCCAATTAAGAAGATGATTGCATGAGGGATCTTAGTTCAACTCTTTGAGGGTGCTGAAAAATTTAAAAGGCCACTCCCACCTTACTTGTGTTTGAAAAATAGTGCCTAAAGTTTTTCTTACACTTTGCAACAAACTGCTCTTGACATGATTTACTCCCTCTTCAATTTTTTTTAACAAATCAACAAAGGGATCCTGAAACAATACCTGAATGTGAAGATTTGGTAAATACTTTTGATCTAGGACTGCTTCTTCCTCCACTTGGTTGAGCTTGGGACTCCTTTGGGAAATAAAATCTACCTCTTCCTCATGATCATATAAATTGGTAGACTCATCATAGATTGCAATGTTATCCTTTAGAAAACCTAATGGGTTTTGATAGAGTCGGCTGAGTTCTATGTGAAAACCACCATGTTGATGAGTAGGAGCACTCCTTGGCAACAAATCTTCTTGAGAAACAAGTGCAACAACTTTCTTGTGATCATCAATTTTCAAGCCTTCATTTACTTCAAAATTTTCTAAGTTTTCCTCATCACTGTCATAGCTATTATGCATTGGTTGATTACCTTTCTCAAGTTTATGAAACTGAGCTTCCTCCCAAAAACCAAGTGCTAAATGATCTGCAAAGTTAGCTTCTTGTTGGAGAACATCATCATTATCAACATATTGATCAAACCTTGGAGCATAATCAATATAATTAATGTTACCAACCACACATATTGGACTATAAGATTGTTTCTCTTTGAATTGATCTATAAATCCTTTTTCTGCTATGTGATAGCTAGGAATAGGAGGAAAATAAATAGAAATGTTTTGTTCATATGAAATATTAGAGGCTGACTGCATGTTTATCAACTAATCTATCTCCTCTTCATTAAAAAAGGAGGAATTTTTCTCTTTCTTTGGATATAACTACATCAGTTTTCTTTCTCTTGTGGAGGCTGATTTTGAGGCTGAATGTCTTCTTGAGCCTCACCTAGGAGAGATGATGAATCATCGACTGTGCCTTTAGAGAGGTCCCGTGGGTTATCTTTCATTCCCTGATTGATTTCATCATCAACCAACTCTTCTTGATTTTCATGATAGTTAACTTGGACATGAAATTCATGAATTTCCTCTGATAGATCCTTAGGGTGCCAATTTTTTTTTATAATCTGAAATGAATCAAAGCATAGAGGTAGAGACCCTAAAGGTTTTGAATCCTTCTGTATTTCAGATTTTGTGATTTAAAAATGGCTTAAGGGAAAGACCTCTAGATATGCAAAAGGGTTTGCATCATCTATCTTGTCCCTGATTGATTCTTTAGAGCATTCCACCTTGCTTCCATTTGAAATTTTATTGTAATTCTCTCTTAGTAGTGAAGCACAAGATATAGGAAGGTATCTAGTTCTTACTTGACAACTTTCAGCATCTTCTTCTTTGTAATTTTGCTGAATATGCATATTTTTATTGTTATTCTTGTCTTGTAATGACATAGTTTGTTCTTCCCAAGGAAAAGGTATAGGCTGTTTTGAATAAGCAGCACCAACCTCAACCTTGTACTCTTCCTCTTTCCTACCAAGTATATGCATCATTTTGCTAATTGTATCTGTCAACATCTCTAGCTTTACCTGTGAAGATTAGTTTCTCTTGAGCTACTTTGTCCTTCTTTATTGCTTCTAACTTTGCCTCTCTTTCTAGTATGTTGAATTCCACAGTAATTTCCATATTCTGCATTTATTCTAGGTTTAAAGGGTCTTTTTCTCTTATCTAGAAAGCCATCTTCGGGTCAAAAGAATTTGGGTAGTGCAAGAGAGCCCACCCTAGGGGTGGCTTTATCTTAGCAGGTATTGCATGGTATACTTTATTGAACCTGGCTGAAAATTGTTGTACTGTCTCCTCTGGATGTATTTTCAAATGGTTGTAGTCCTTTATGATGAGAAGAGAATTTCCCATGAATGCCCATCTATCTAAGAAAACTTAAGTGAATTGATGAAAGTTGCTAATGCTTGCAACTAGAAGGTCCTTAAACCAACTCCTAATTTTTCCTTGTAATGATAAGGCAAATATTCTAATACACACATCATCTTCTTCTATTTCAAATAGGTCAAGTAAACCCTCAAGATTTTGAATGTGTTCTTCAGTGGTGAATTTTTAGTTTTCTCCATCAAATCTGGGTATTTTATTTGCAAGATTTTCAGGGAGGGCCTGGAGGATAAGAGGAAAAAATAGAGGCTTGTATCTTTCTGGGACCTTTTTGGATATAGGGAGGGAAAAAAGAGATTGATGACTGTTTGAGGTTTCAACAAGAGTAGGAAAGGTAGTATGAGGCTCATGTTTCACTATATCTTCCACAGGTGTATCTGGGGTAGGCACAGGTGTATAAGTCTGCTCAAGGTATGCAATTTGAGGTCCATCTTTTTGAGGCTTGAGATATTTCCAATGATTAGTGTAGATCTCGTCGGTGTATTATTGATCAGGCTTAAAGCAGGATAGAACATGGTTATATTTAAAAACAATAATTTTTTGAATCCAACCTAGGCCTGAGTGCTTTTTCTTTCTAGGATGACTGGTCATGTTTCAGATTCTTCCTCCAGTGGAGTCTTCAGGTCTATTGAGAGTTTGTGGAGTTGCCAAGTGGATGATTTCAACTATTTTAAGGTAGGATGCTATCCACCATCAACAACTGAATACCAATCTAAGTATGTTTGTAGGTTTTCTGAGATCTAAGGAATACTTAGTTTGTCACTAACTCAGAAGGTCCCATCGTGATCACCAGAATGTTAGTGTCCCGTGATTTAGCAGATTGGTAGACCAAATGGATAGGGTAACATGAAACCAATATTTGGAGTCCTAGGACCTAGCCTTCCTGGAATCAGAGAAGGCTCTCTCTATTAGATGCAAATGATGTGTTCTTGTTTGCTTTAGATGGCTGATTTTAGGCTAGTTGTTAAGTGTAGGGTTTGTTGATTATTTTGGTTGGGTAAGATGAACAGGTAGAATAGGTGGAGTGAGAGGTCTTTAAATCATTGGGCTATGGAGTCAATGAAAGTCATGGGTGTCTGAATAATGAATTAGAGTGCGTTACAGGGCCAATCTAGCGAGGTTAATGGGTCCTTAAGGTTATGTGTGAAGTGGGATGGACATCAAGTTGGGGAAGACACGGTAGGGAAAAGGGTAGTGAAGTATCCTTTTTCATATATCCATAAAAAATAAGGTCTTAAATATGATAAGCAAAATATACTTATCGTGAGATAGGGAAAACCATTTACTCAATGACAATACTTAAACAAATAAATATCCAAGATAAACATTTCAATGAAATAAAGAAAGCAAGAAGGATTATTTAACTTTAGTAATTTCACCTTTAGAATTGGAAAACATATAAGATGAAATAATAAATTTAATCAATCAAAGAGGGAAATCCTAGAAATTTTTGATCAAACTACAAAGAACTCCGAGGCAAACTGATAGGCATGGACAAAGGGCAAGATCAGAACAAGACCTCCTTGACTTAACCTAGCAAGCAGTACTTCAAAGAAAGGTTTCAAGATAGAATTTAGATAGCACCAAATAAGTAGGGCTTGCCATGAATCATATTTTTAAATGAGCATATTAATCCAGAGATGAAACAAACAAGCATAAGGAGGCTTATGGAGCAACTCAAAATTCCTTAAACACACCCAGCAGAGGAAAACATCAAGGCAATAGAAGGCAGGAGGACTAAGGTGCTTCAAAGAGAAGTTCTTAACCTATATTTTTCTGTTCTACTGCATATAGAAGGATGAAACATAATGATAAACAAGAAAACATGAACAAATAAGAGGCACATCACCATTAAACCAAGCTCAGGGATCTTGCAAACAAGCTTCTCCATCATCAATCCAAGCAAGCCATTCATAAAATCCACAATACCAATTTCTTCTCCAAGCTCATAAAAACCATGTATTGCTCTCAGAGCTTATAAAATGACAACATTTACAATGAAGCCCTCATGCTCTATTTAACTCAACAAAGGAGGGAAAAAACCCTAGATAGGGTTGGAAAAAGTCAAAATCACCCATAAATGTCATTTATGCCTAAGAGACCATGCAAGGACCAAGGCACAAAATATCTCATGAAATAAATGCTAAAATAACTTATTGCACCTAATTATAGAGTGATTTGCCTCAAAAAACATTAAAATATGATTTTGCAATAAATGAGTGTGTTTTGTTGACTTTTGGTCCAAAACACACTAAACAGTCCATTTACGCAGCGCCAAAAATAGGTACTTTTGCAACCAAGTTTTGGACCCCTTCCCGATGTCGGATTTTGCTTCGTAATGGCTCATTGGAAATATTGTTGAGTCCTATTTCCAGATATGCATTTTTCTTCTAATTGGGCCCCTGTAACCTATTCAAAAATTTAATTTCCCAAGACTGCTATTAGCGGAGCACCACCTCCAGCAGAAAATAGGCACTGTTGTAGCCAAGTTTTGGACCACTTCCCAATGTCAAATTTTGCTCCGTGATGGCTCGTTGGAAAGCTTGATGACTTTATTTTCCAAAAATGCTTATGGTTTCTTGATCCAGCTCCTATAGCCTGTCAAAAATGCCAAAAACCCAACACTGCACTACACAGTCCATTTGCGCAACGCCAAAAATAGGTAATTTTGCAACCAAGTTTTGCACCCCTTACCGATGTTGGATTTTTCTCTGTGTTGGCCCGTTGGAAAGACCAAAGAGTCTATTTTTGAAAAATACTCTTGGTTTTATGATCCAGCCTCTATAACCTGTAAAAAATTTCAAAATCCCAACACTGCTTATTAGCGCAGCGCCAGGTCTAAAAAGGAGGAAAAATGGTGAACATTTAGGTGTTTTTTGACCTTTTGCGGGGTCAAAACTGCTCCAATTGCTCTGAAAATTTGTGAGCATAGTGTAGTAGTGATGAGAAATCCACAAATACGGATTTTTACTTTTGATGATGCTCCAGGGATTAGAGTAGCACCAGTGGTGCTGTGCTAATGGGCCTCCAAAATCTAAAAGAACAAAAACTTGTCCAAATTTCCTCAAATTTGGTGGATGCCTCCCTTATAGAGTTCAGGAGACCTGTTGAGAAGCTTGGGCCATAAATCCAAGGTTTTCATGACCTTTTTCCTCCTTTAGGGTTTGGAATTCAAGGAGGGCCTTCTTTGGTATGTGCATGCAAGAGGTGAGATGGTGAGTTTGTTGGCTTCCTTGCCATGGTTGTGACCATCATTTAGACCATGAGCCTCTTCCCTTGTTTAGTTTTCATCATGACTAGGGTTATATTTTTTTTTTTTTTCCTGTATTGGCACTATTTTCATTGTTACTTAAGGGATTATTGTTGTCATGATAGTCATGAATGCTGTCATGACTCTCATGGCTATTATCCTCTTTGCTATCTTGTTCCTCACTGTCTTCCTCTTTATCTGCCTATTTGTCACTATCTTTTACTTCTTCCTTATTGTGATATGTCTCATTTGCGTCACTGCTCCCTTCAATCTCTTCCTCACTATGATCTGTCTCATTGGTATCAGGGTTTCCTTTTGCTTCTACACTGTCAAGATCTTCATCTTCCTCATTGTCCTCTTCTTCTTTTATGTCTTCATTATCTTGTTCACTATTTTCACTATCATGCACATTATCCCCTCGATTTTCATGCTTACTGTATTCATCAACATCCCCTTGGTCTTCTTTTGGGCTGCTTGCCTCTTCACTACTATGATCCTCATGTTACTCATTACCCTCATTACTTTGCTCACTTGCTTCACTTTTATACATGCTGCCTTGTGCTTCATCATCCTTTGTCTCCAGGTGACCTGCCTCATCATGTTCCTATTGGTCTTTAACATCATCACCATCCTCATCTTTACTTTGGACTTCTTTACTGTCACCTTCACCCTTATTTTCATTTGATTGTTCATTGCCTCTTAGCTCTTTTGCAGGCCTTGGAGGAAAATTTAGAAGGTAACTTTAAGCCTCAGAGTTTTTATTTTTGTTTGAGGTTTTCTGCATTAACGTAGCACTGATAGTTGTTCCCATGGATTATCACAGTGCCAGGCAGTCATGCCCATGGATTAGCATAGCGTTGGGCAGTTGCGCCCATGGATCAGTGCAGCGCCACTTATTTGCACAGCGCCAAAAAAGGGTCCACTTGTATAAAATTTTTGATGACCTTCCCGATGTTGGATTTGGGCCTGTGATAGCTCATTGGAAATATTAACCTGTATAATTTCCAAATATACCATTTTTTCCGTGATTGGACTTGATTTTCCCTGCCAAAAGTTGATTTTCCCAAGACTGGTAAAAAAGTGTTGAATGATGGTGCAAAAATGCAGAGTGCTGGTGAAGACAACTTTTGGATGCCTTCCTCAACCTAAAATTTAGCTCATGATAGCTCATTGGAAATTTCTTCCAGTCTAGTTGGCTTTTGACCCATTAAGAAAGTCATTTGGACACTCCAACTAAGAGAAAACTTGATTTTCCCAAGGTCACTCCAGTAGTGCAAAAATTCTCCCGTGACACTTGTATTTTTGGCATTGCTCCCAAACCATGATACCTGTGTAAAAACTGAAGGAATGTTTTTTATTGGCCCTATTATGGACAAAAACCTCTCTCACTTTTGAAAAATTCATCTCGGTTTTGTCAGAAAAATATTTTTAAACAAAACTGGCCCTAAGTGTGGCAAATGACTTGGCCCTTGGAATGAATTTTTAGAAAATGATGGAGGCATGATGCTTATGAGTTGGTATAGAATTATGCTTGCTAATATTATCTATCAGATGGATCCTTTTCTCTTATGGCTCCTTTCCATAACAAACCCTATCTTAGTTGGAAGAGGAAATTAGGGTTTGGTGTAGGGAATTTAGGACTACCTTGTAGAGGGAGGGGAATGAAGGGGTTAAGGGTTGTCTAAATTCTTGGGGAAATTTTGGGGGATAGGGATAGATGTAAGAAAGTAGGGTAAAGTGGAATTTCAAGAATTGAATGAGGAGAAAGGGTCCAAAAGGGAAGTGTGTATGAAGGTATATTAAGGATAGGAGGAGGTGTAAGAGCATCAGGATACAAGCCTTGTTGATGTTTTAACCATGGAGGTCATGAAACTAAGAAAAATTCCTTCAAAAACCCTAGTTAGATAATGGAGTCATAGGCAAGGGACAAACAGAGTAATGAGATTACGGGTGTGAAAATGGGACATAGATGAGAGGCATGAGTCCATGAGGGATCTTCCATGAGTGATAGGCTGACTGTGACATGATAGAGTAAGGAGATATTGAAAATTTATCTTAAGGATAATGAAGGCAGTGAGATTTCTAGAACTCACAATATTCATGAATTTTGTTTCTAGAAATCTAGGATAAGCATTTATTCATATATGAAAAGAAAAAAGTACTAATGACTAACAGGATCTATTCAATGAAGGCAAGGACAAATCTGTCCAAACACATATACATCCTACTCTATGCCTTGATGTCTCTTTGCATGGAGGCATTCCACCAGGGAGACCTCCTAATTGGAGGAAGACTAAAGTGTTCTCTCAAATATGTGCAACAGTAACATATTTGGCTAAGGAAGGAGCCTTGAGGGGAGCTACTACAATGCTGAGAACTAATGATGGATTCCAAGGAGAGCTGAGAAATTTTCTGAAATTGACTTTGCTATCTTCCACTCATCTATTTGCGCTGGAAAAGAAGAATTCAGAAATATGTGTTGACATGAGTATGGTATCAAAAGGCCACTCCACAGCCTTGGAGCAACAAAAGATACTTCTATACATAATGGAGATTTCTGAATATGAAAAGAGGGTATTACCACTCTTGTATGCATGGGAAAAACTATGGAAGTTTTGGAGGAAAGGAACCTTTCAAAAGAAGGTTGAATTCCATGAACTTCATTCTTCTCTTGATCAGCTGCAAGAGAGGCAACAAAGGAAAGTTGAAAGCACTCCAAAATGTGACTTTGGCATCAAGCATGTCAAAGAGGAGAGTCATGTCATGACAGGGGCTGAATTTCATATTTCTACAGCGCTGTCATTTTTGGGAAGCCTAGATCCTTATTGGGAATCCCAACTTTTGATGGAATATTCCAAGGAACTCTTCACATGTAAGGTTCTTGATGGGAAAGTGATGGATGAGAGGTAGAAAGTAGTTGATGGAGTCATTTATTTCCACGATTAGATCTACTTAACTAAATATTCCAAGCTCAAGTATAAACTACTTAATGTAGCCTACAAGATCTTGCTTTCTAAACCCACTAGCTTCATTAAAACATACCATAATATCTTAGATGGATTTATGTGGGTAAAATTAAAAGAGGAGATGCACTCTCATATGAGGAAGTGCATAGATCAGTTGCTAGTTGAGGAGGAACATAGCTCTTGGAAAGAGTTATCATTACCACCTCCTTATTCATTGGATGTAAGAGGGTGCTCATCCATGAGTTACCTCACAAATTTTAATCAAGTGTATGGTGGAAATTTTATTTTTGAACATCATGATGTACCTACTATATGCTTGTATTTTCTTAACACTCATGTACAAGAATTTGTTCCAAGAGGGGGCACCTTTTCTTATGGTTTTCATGGGCCACTTGGAGCAATGGACAATGGTGATGTTGACCATTCCTTAGAAGATGTTGGAGAGATGATGTACTCTTCATGGTGTGATTCATTAACACCAATCATTATATACCTTATCCAAGCATGCAAGAAGGATGGGGCAGCAAACAAGTGTTGGGGAAAACACTTGTCATATCTTATTCTATGGCAGTTATGAGTAAAACTGCACTGTTTGCACATGAGGGACCATTGTCCTTCTCCTTTACTACATATGGTAGCTAGCATGACTCTAATTATGATTCCATATGTTGAAAATGTTCTTTGTTGAGGACAAGGTTGGAGGAGAGACACATTGGTTGGATGTGTCCTTGGAGAAAGAAATTTCTCCCACTTGTTGTTTTCTTTCCGCAGGGGGCCACAGGAGAGCTTAGTCATTGGCCCAATTCTTCAACACCCATTGTTTCTCTACACCAAGAGAACTTCTGAGTGCTCACAGACTTCGTCAATGCATCTGCAACATTCTTTAAAGTGTCCACCTTTACCAACAACGCCCTTTTAGCCTCAACCATATCTCTAACAAAGTGATATTGAATGATAAGCAGGGTTCTTAGCCAAGAAAATTTCACTTTGGCTATCACAGTCTATCCTTATAGCTTGTTGTACCAACCCCATACTTGAACACAATATCTGCAACCAAACTGCTTCCTTGCTTGCATGAGTGGTCCTCTGTAGTTGAAAGAGCCACTACAGACTATATTTTACTCATCCAACTGACTGCGCCTCCCAATAGGCTAAACACATACCCACTTGTAGATCTTCTTTGGTCTAGATCTGCAGCCCAGTCTGCATCAACAAAACCACGAATGTCCAACATTATTTCCAATCCTTGTATTCCCCGGTAGCACAAGCCATAATCACTAGTGCCACGTAAATATCTAAAAACCCGCTTCACTACTGTCCAATGCTCCTTCCCTGGGTTTCACATAAACCTACTCACTACTCCCACTGCATGTGCAATGTCTAGTCTAGTACAGACCATTTCATACATCAGGCTACCCACTGCACTTGCATATGGAACACGAGACATATTCTCCTCTTCTCCTTGTGTCTTGGGACACTGTTTAGTAGACAACTTTACACCTACAGTAATAGGAACAATCACCGGTTTACTATCCTGCATATTGAACCTGTTAGAGTCGGTATCTTCATCCCTCCATCAGAGATCAAAATCTCTTTTGTTGCATTTCATTTTAGGTGTCTCACTCAGTTCAGTCAGCTGCATTCCATTAGGAGCATGGATCATCTGACGGTAGGGTCTTGTCACTTATATCCCTCATGTCATGTACCTGCTGGTCCGTGTCTGTTCATCAAAATAATTTACAGTCATTTTTGGTCTCTTGGTTAGCAAAGAGTCATTTTAGGGTTTTTAGTCTCATTATGTCTAGGGTTTCGTTAATTTAGTCTTAAAAATGACTAATAATGTTAGCAGGCACATGAGGGAGGTTCGAAATAGGTTTTCATTGCAAAAATTCCATCGTCATAATGCTTGATAATGATTTTTCTTCAAAACTCTGTTTTGAAGAAAAATTGTCTATTTTATCCGTTTGTAATAAATGCAATGTAATTTTTAAGTTATTCAGTTGTAAATTACTCCATGTGCAGCCCTGGTCACCTTTTCCAAAACCCCATGCCAGCTATCCCTGCAAAAACAGACAAGAAGTTCTTCATCAGTCAAAAGCACAAAGGAAACAAAAAAAGAGTTCATTTAAAAGTGTCAAAGTCTGCAACATTAGAAAGTGGGTTTTCCCAAATGAAAAATAAAATTATTTGATATATAAAAGATATTTTCATATTCAAACCCCATTTACATGCCAAGAGACAAGAGTGAAGCCAAGAAAAATCGTGGAGGAGCGAAGCAGTCGTTTGGAGGGAAGATTGTGTGTCATTTGCAGAGCGCGGCGCACTGGGCATTGGTCGTAGCGCACAGGTTGAGCGTGGCACATAGAGTCGTGCTCCTGTGTGTTAATTTGTTCTAGCGTGGCGCATAAGAAGGGCACGGCGCACTGGGTTTGCTGTGCGGCGCACTGGGCCGAAACACAAAAATTCTTTCCATCTTTCTCAATCATCAAAATAAATCGATCTCCTTCGCTCCAAGTAATTTTATGTGACTTTGTAATTGCCATTAACCCATGTTTGGTGTTGTTTGAGTTTGAATATGAGAGTTTGAATGCCAAAAATATAAACCTGATTCTCTTGTTAAGAATTGTTCCCTTAGGGTTTTAAAGTTGGTGTTTTAAAAGTAATTTTGTGCCACATACTCCATCCCCCTCACTGTTATCTCATCACAAACATTGTTCACCTTATATCCCAAGTCACTCATTCCTAAGCCTATTTTCCTGTCCCTAAGTCATTTCATCTCACTCTCATTCTCCCTTTCCCATCTCACTTGTAAAAAATTCCCAAACCCCAAGTTTCCCAAACAGTCAATTGGCTGTCCCTACACTTCAATTATCACTTGATTAAACCCCATTATCCCCACTGCCCTATTTCTCCTACAGTCCCTCCCATTTGACACATGTTTGGAAACTAAAACAAAAGCACCAAATTCTCATTTTCATCTCATACAAGCCAACATACACCTTGCATAGACATCATGGAGACAGACACTGATACATCATATGACATAGATAATGATTCTACCACCAAGCTACATGCACCTAGAAGGCCTTGTAAAGGTGGCAGACATGTGAGAGAAGAGTCCACCTCATTGACTCAATTGCAGGCTTGCCCACTTGCCATGGCATGTTTTCAAGAACAGTCATGCTATCAGTTTTGTGAAATGATTGCTAGGATCCATCATCATCAGGAGTTGGCTCGTTTGTTTGTATTTCATTTACATGATGGTCAGGTAATTCTTGCTGGTGTAAATTTCACTTTGATACCAGAAAGTATTTCTCAAGCAACTAGAATACCGAATGTGGGTGAACAGTGGAAAAAAAGACAACAGGTGGACAGAGTGCATTATGAACCATAAATCATGCTTAGCTTTGTGAGGCAGCTCAGTAGGGTGTTTCCATTCCGGATCCTAAAGGAATCATATGCGCCTTTGATGAAACTCATTATCAGATATTTCAGTTGTGAGGGCCGGTTTTCACGCCTCTATGCCTACCACATCAGGTTATTGATGCATTTCACTAGAGTGAGGATGATGAACAAACCTTATTTTATGTGCCGGAATATCGAGAGAATGACCACTCTTGTGCAGAAGAAAACTCCCGAGCAGCAGTACAACAATATTTATCACTATGCACTCATCAAGATCGTGGTTGTGCATCAGCTTGGATTGCAGGGTATTACATGGGAAGATTTCATTGCCAATGATTTCTTTACAGCTCCTCAGGTTCCTCCGGAGGTTGTTCATGAGCCAGGTGAACCTTCACATCAGTATGGAGGTTAGAAGGAAGAGACTACTAGTGTGCCGACATATGTGACTTATCAGAGAGGCACTAGAGGATTATTTGCAGCAGCCCAACGAGTACTATCTCCACCTGGGGTGGAAGGGGTATCGTTTCCGTCATCAGAAGTACAGGTACATGATAGAGGTAAGAGGCCTATGCAGGATGAGGGCCCTTCAGGAGGCCAAGACACAGGTTTCATACTGATTGATGAGGATTTGAGCTCTCCAAGCTCAAAGTTGAGAGAGACAATTTAGGAGCAGAACGCTGAGATAGACACATTGAAAGTCAAATTGAAAAGAGCCCAATGGATCATAAACTACCTGAAGTAGCGAAACAAACAGTTGGAAGATCAGCAAAAAATCATGGAGTTGCAAAACATCCGTGAGAACCGACAAGCTTCCCAAAGAAGCCAAACCGAGATGACACCCATTGAGCGGGAAATTGAGGCTGATAGAGAGACTTGGCTTGAGAGGGTAAATATTCATCTTGAGAAGCTGTTGGAGAAGGAAAAAAAGGAAAAGAACATGCTCAGGCACATGAAGAACCATTATTGGGCGCGAAATCATGTTTGCAAAGCGCGAATCAAAATTCTGAAGGCAAAGCTAAGGAGGGTACTAAAGCGTCGCAAAAGGCATGATAGACTCCAAATTTTGGCCGAAGCTTCTTTGGCTCAGCATGGTGCTTGATGGTGGACATTCAGCCCAAATTTCAAGAAATTTGGGAAAATTTTTGTCAATTTTGAATTTTTTGGCCTTAACATAGATTTTTCCGCCCAACGCGTAGCGCCACTTGGCGCGCGCTTATAATTGGCAGCTCCTTTTGAGGAAAAATTTGTATTTCTAGATTTTACATCAAAATTTATGCATTCCTACCCATTACCTAAGGAGTTTGACAAGTTTTGGGTTGCCTGAAGGGTCAAAAACACCTCGAAAATGGCCTTTCTGCCACCTTTTGGACACACAGGAAGCAGTGTTGAGAGATTGGATTTTTGGAGGGGAAAATGGAAACTAAATTCATAAATTCCACTTGGGTTGGAAATTAGACATGAATAGCTTTCCAAAGAGCTATCCTATGCTCAATTTGGACTTCGGGAAGGCCCTCAAAATCAGCCTCAAAGTAGCGCTACACATAGAGATTTCAGGCGCGGCGCATTGGGAAATTTGGCCTATTTTTCACTTAGCAGCTCAGATTTTCGCCTAGTTTTGGCTAGTTTGAATTTTTCATATATTTTTTGATGTAAATTGATGTAATATCATGAATTTGATGTAATTTTGGCACATTTTTACTCATCCAAGTACATTCATTCACCAAAAAGTGAAATGTAAGTGAAGGAATCAGTTTCCTATCATATAGAGGTAAGTTGTTTCATTGCCTATTTTCCAGTTCTTAGTTTAGATATGGTTGAAAAATCCCCTAGAATGGTGATATCAACCCCTAGAGGCATGTGGATGAGTTAGGCTGGTCTATATATTGTATTTCTTCAGTCATTTTCAGGGTTGGACACTTGGGATTGCTTGGCACTTCATTGTAAATTTCATCTCTGCAGTTTTGGCAAAGGAATAGACTAGGGTTTGCAGCACTCTTTGGGATCCATGTGGCTCTATGTTTTGATGGTGTATTTCTCTCTGTGATTGTAAGTTCACTGATGTTTTATGTGTATCATTTCCCTTCTCCTTTCTTCTTAAATTAAACAAATGAGTGATAAAGGTGGAATTCATTAGATTGCTTTGCTCTGCCTTGAGTTTTGTTTAATTTTCCATGTTTTCATCTGTTTGAAGAGGATTCTTGAATTCCTCTTGCCCTATTTAGCTCCTCACCAGTCTGAACTATCCATTCATTCAATCCAAAGCATCAAAACAATTTCCTTCCTTGCCCCATTCAGAACTCTGCAAAAACTAGGCCTCATCCCCGAACCCAAAACTGCCTTTCCCTTTGATTCCAACAAAACCCCCAAAATCAAAATCAAAATATTTTACTTATATACCTAGCCTAAAATTAGCCTTTATTTCAAGTCATCTCAAGCCTCTTTGATTATCATTGTTGAGATTGACCCGGAGAGAGCTCTCTCCTGATCTGGTAGGGCTAGCTACCAGACTGAGCGTGGTTTGATGTTACCATAAACTCTACCTTCTTTCAGCCTGAGGTAGATTTAGGCTATAACAGAACCTCTGAAATATAGTCTCGACATACTTCCTCTGGTTTAACCAGAGCTTCCTCTTTTCCCGATCTCTCTTAATTTCCATGCCCAAAATATAGTTTGAAACACCAAGATCCTTCATGTCGAATTTGGAGAGCAGTTGGGTCTTCAAATCTTGGATAATTTCTTTGTCATTTCCAATCAACAACATATCATCCACATACAATACCAAATAAATAACATGGTCACCAATTAATTTAAAATAAACACAGTGATCCTCCTTGCTTCTGGTGAAGCCAAGTCCCCGTATATAGGTATCAAATTTCTGTTACCACATCCTTGGTGATTTTTTTAACCCATTGATGCAGGGGAATTGATGTTGTGGCTAGGAGGGTTTGAAAACATTTTAATTGTAACAGCTAGGTGTCAATACCTCAGCTGACTGTATTATTTAGATCAGTTAGAGTTAGTGGAAGTCGAATATTTAGTCATCTGTCATATTTCAATTATCTGAATGAATTGTAATTAGACCTTTGATTTCTAGAACGGTCCTCTCAGAGGAACCGAAGAGTCATATGTTTTTGTATATAAATTTAATCCCTCGGATTTATTGGGAGAGCAAGAATAAGAGAAGATATTTCTGCAATAAAACTTTGTGCGTGGTCGATTGCTTCCAATTAAATAATTTCAGTGTGCATTTTCCATAGAGTCGTTTCGAATCCTTAATTGTGAAGATATTGTTTAATTGCGAAGTGATGAACTCCGTGTATGTATAATTGAACTCCTGTATGAATTCCACATATCTCTGTCTGTTGTGTCCCTTAATTTATTCGAGCAAACCCTGTGAATTAACCCCCGCCCGCAGATGGGGTCTGAGTAGAAAAACCGTCGTTGTTAAACAAGCTCTGCTGAATAAATCTCCATTCATAGAAGGAGCCTGTGTAAAATGGTGGTCGACTAACATTACCCAAGATAGTGAAAAGTCATCGGAAGAGAATTACGTTGTTGCTAATTGAAACCCTGCCAAGGATTGACTTGAGTTAACTGAGTAAGAAGGAATAACACAACCCTGACGTGGCCTGGTTAATCACTGTACCAAAACCACAAGCGGATTTGCAGAGGCGGATTGCCCATATCGCACCGCTTTTGCAGAGTAGGCGGTATTTTCTGAACGTGAGCGATTCCACAGAGTAATTGACACGTGGCGAGGTGGACCCCCAGAAAACCGCTGTCAAAGCGCGCCATCGACTGTTATAGTTCGTACCAGGATGCCGCGCGATATGCGTACGTGCCGTCAATCTGGAGCCTTGCAATATAACAGTGGTCGCATGATGGACTTGCTCGACGTTTAACTAAGGTACGATACGAGTGGTTGATTGGGCGATTGGTCGAAGAGGTGGGGCTTGGAGCCAAGGTTTATTACACAGTAAATTATTCAAAATAGAGCGGTGGATCTATATAAAGTGTGAAGGGCTAACCCTTGATTATAAGGTTCAGAGATAATATATATAAGCCGGGAATATAATATAACATTCGAAAGTTGCGAATATATTTATTTGTCAATTTCTTGAAATTGATAAATAAAAAAAGAAGAAGAAGAAGAGAAAGAGCCACGTGGGTAAAACAAGGGGAAAGTAGACAGAGCCACGCTATAGTTGACCATATCTCCATTGGGACTGACTTTTGGCGTTGTTGCATCATTTGTGGTATCGGAGCCATTATTTTAAGGTTGTTTTTGTAGAAGAGCTAACATGGAAATCCGAGTTGGTAGAGGTGATGGCAGAAGAAGACCTGTTGCCAACGCTGAGGTGTTGGGGATGTTGCAGAGGGTCAAAGCCAGAATGGATGCCATGGAGTGAAGACAGCCCAGAGACCTGGAAGAAATCAGTGAACCTGAAACAGAAGAAGCTGAAGAAAATGTTGAGATTCCTCCTGACATGAGGCTCCTTAGAACTGTTATGGGGTCTGCAGTCAAGCCTAGAATTGAAGTGTCGAGTTATGCAGGGGGACTGAATCCAGAGGAACTGGTGGATTGGATAAGTGAAATGAATAAATGCTTTGATTATGAAGAAATAAGCGAAGATAAAAGGGTCAAGTTTGCAGTGACAAAGTTGAAAGGACATGCTGCACTTTGGTGGGATGGAGTGCAGGCAAAGAGGAGGAGAGTTGGCAAGAAACCTATCAAGAGCTGGACCAAAATGATGGCTAAAATGAAAGGTAAATTCTTGCCTAGTGATTATCAGCTAACATTGTATAAGAAAATGCAGAACCTGAGACAGAGGTTGCTGACAGTAAAAGAATACACAGAGGAATTCTACAGAGTGAGCATAAGGGCTGGGAAATTCCAAGACACACCTGAGAAGACTGCCAGATATGTGAATGGTCTCAAGCTGGAGATCCAAGATGAGATTGGTCTCCTGTCTCCTAATACAGTGGAAGAGGCCTATCAGATGGCCTTGAAAGCAGAGGAGAAGCTCCTGAGGAAACAATCTGCCAAGAAGAGAGGTACTTTCCGTGGAAAGGGAAGTCAGGGTGGCAGAGGAAATCCTGCTACACCTAGGGATGGAGCTAACAGTAGCTCACCTCAGAATGCATCTACAGAGGATGATGCAAGGGGCTGAAGGGGTTCTTACAGAGGAAGAGGAAGAGGAGGCAGAGACAGAGGCAGTGGTAGAGAATTAAGGTGCTATAGATGTCAGCAAGTGGGACATAAGAACTATGAGTGTCCAGAGAATGTGGGTGCTGGTCCTAGGAATGCTGTTGTTGCTCAAGCTGGAGAAGAGGCAGAAATTGAAGAAGAAATTCTTCCAGAGAGGGGAGAATCCTTAGTGGTAAGTAAGGTCTTGTTGAAGCAAGCCAAAGAGTTCACTGATCCTACACAAAGGAAGAATTTGTTTAGGAGCATATGCAAAGTCCAAGGGAAATGCTGCCAGCTATTCATTGATAGTGGCAGCACAGACAATCTCATTTCCACTGAGGTGATAGAAAAGTTGAAGTTGAAGACAAGGGAGCATCCAAATCCCTACAGGGTGTCCTGGCTGCACAAAGGGCACCAGCTGATTGTAAAAGAACAGTGTGAGATAGAGATGCAAATGGGAAAATACAAAGATAAGGTCCTGTGTGATGTAATGCCCATGGATGTGTGTCATATACTGCTGGGTAGACCTTGGTAGTTTGACAGAGCAACAGTGCATGATGGCAAGAAGAACACTTACAAGTTATTCAAAGATGGGGTACACCATACATTGATACCCATGGAAGAAGGAGAGCCATCCAGAAGAGTGATTGATCCAAAGACCTTGCTGTTGAGCGGGAAGGGATATCTGCAGCAGATAGAAGAAGAAGAGGTAAGTTTTGCTTTAGTTTTCAAACCTAAAGTAGTTCTTACTTCTACAAAAATTTCTGATTTTCCGGTAGAAATACAAGAGATGTTAGACAATTACTGTGACATTATTGTGGATGATTTACCTGATGAGCTGCCACCTGTGAGAAAGATCAACCATCAGATAGATTTTATCCCTGGTTCAAATCTGCCAAATAAGGCAGCCTACAGAATGACTCCCAAGGAAAATGAGGAAATCAGGAGACAAGTACAGGAATGGGTGGACAAGGGGCTGATCAGAGAAAGTTTGAGTCCATGTGCTGTACCAGCAGTATTAAGCCCAAAGAAAGATGGAGGCTAGAGGATGTGTACTGATTCCAGAGAAATCAATAAGATCAAAATCAGGTACAGATTCCCTTTGCCCAGAGTTGAGGACTTAATGGACTGTTTGAGTGGCGCTAAATATTTCTCAAAGATAGATTTGAAAAGTGGATACCATCAGATTAGAATAAGAGAGGGTGATGAGTGAAAAACTGCCTTTAAAACAAATGAAGGACTGTATGAATGGATGGTAATGCCTTTTGGGTTGTAAAATGCACCTAGCACTTTTATGAGACTTATGAATGAGGTATTGAAAGAGTTCATTGGTAAATTTGTGATAGTGTATCTCGATGATATATTAGTTTTCAGCAGAACTAAAGAAGAACATTTAAGGCATCTTAATCATGTCTTGAAGAAGCTGCACCAAGAGAAAATGCTGATAAATTTGAAGAAATTCTCATTCATGAAGGAAGAGTTGGTGTATTTTGGGTTTTTTGTTTCTGCAGAAGGATTGAAGATGGACCCAGAAAAGGTTAAGGCAATTGTGGAGTGGCCTTCACCCAGGAATGTTTTTGAGGTAAGAAGTTTCCATGGACTTGCTAGTTTTTACAGAAAGTTTATAAGAAACTTCAGTAAGATCAATGCACCCATAATTGAGACAATAAAGAAGAGAAAATAGCCATTTAAGTGGACTGCTGAAGCAAAAAGAAACTCTAAGGTTTTGAAGCAAAAGATAACGGAGAAGCCTATTTTGATTCTACCTGATTTTACTAAACCATTTGAAGTGAAGTGTGATGCCAGTGGAGAGGCCATTGGAGCTGTGTTGAGTCAGGATGATAGGCCTGTGGCATATTTTAGTGAGAAGCTGAATGACACCAAAAGAAAGTATTCCTCTTAAGAGAAGGAATTCTACGCAATTGTTCAGGCACTGAATAAATGGAGACATTACTTGATGTCTAGGGAATTTGTATTGTATTCTGACAATCATGCTTTGCAGTATATTGTACATCAGCCCAAGTTGAAACATAAGCATGCTAAATGGGTTGAGTATCTCCAAGGGTTTAATTTTTTTTTGAAACATATAAGTGGCCAAGCCAATAAAGTAGCTGATGCTTTGAGTAGGAGGCACATGCTTGTCCAAGAAACTAATTTTGAAGTTGTAGGATTTGATTTTATGAAAGAATTGTATAAAACAAATCCAGATTTTAAAGAAGAATTTGAGGCATGTAGTAACCCTGTTTTAACAGATAGAAGCCAGTGGCTGGATTATTTCCCGCAGGAGGACTTGTTATTCAGAAGAAGCCAACTATGTGTACCAAGATGTTCCATGAGAGAAAATTTGATCAGAGAGAAGCATAGTGGTGTACTTGCTGGACACTTTGGTACTGATAAAACTTATGAGAAGCTGAGTCATTTCTATTATTGGCCTAAGATGAGAACAAAAGTGGATAAGTTTGTGAAGAATTGCAAAATCTTTCAGTATGCTAAAGGAAGGAGCCAGAATGCAGGATTGTACACTCCCTTGCCTATTCCAGACAGGCCTTGGGACATGGTGAGTATGGATTTTGTTCTAGGATTGCCCAAGACTCAAAGAGGGAACGATGCAGTCTTTGTTGTAGTGGACAGATTCTCCAAAATGGCACATTTTATTCCATGCTATAAAACTAGTGATGCCACCCATGTTGCTAACTTGTTTTTCAAGGAAGTTGTTAGACTGCATGGGTTGCCCAAGAGTATTGTTTCAGATAGAGATACCAGATTTGTGGGTCATTTTTGGAGGACAATGTGGAAGAAACTTGGTACCAAACTGAGTTTCAGCTCAGCTTATCATCCCCAGAATGATGGACAAACTGAGGTAGTGAATAGGAGTCTGGGAAATTTGTTGAGAAGCCTTGTAGGAGAACATCCCAAGCAGTGGGATCATATTTTTCCCCAGGCATAATATGCATATAATGAATCACAAAATAGGAGAACAGGTCAGAGTCCATTTCATATTGTTTATGGAATGCACCCTAGAGGAATATCGGAGTTGAGAAATCTGGGGAAGGCAGAGCTAAGGAGTGTAGATGGTGAGGAATTTGCTTCAGAGATCCAGGCCATACATGAACAAGTGAAACAGAAACTATAAGGCAAGAACATAAAATACAAAAGAAGAGCAGACTTGAGCAGAAAAGAAGTTCGTTTTGAAGTAGGAGATCTGGTTTTGGCACACTTGAGAAAGGATAGATTCCTAAAGAAGCAGTACAACAAGTTGAGGTTCAAAAAGATGGGCCATGAAAAATACTTAGGAAGTTTTCTGCAAATGATTATGAGATTGAATTACCTCCTGATGTTGGAATATCTCCCATTTTTAATGTTGCAAATTTGTACAAGTATGAAGATGATGGTGCAAAAGAAGGATCAGCAGACAAGGAACATATTGAGTGGAGAGAACAGCTACCTCCAGCGCAACCATTGCAACCAGAGAAGCTATCGGATAAAATACCATTCAGAAGGACCAGAGGACAAGAGTAATTTCAGTACTTTATCAAATGGAAAGACAAGCCAGAGGAAGATGCCACTTGGATGACTGAAGAAATGTTGCAGAAGATAGGCAGATCAGTGGAAGAGCTCATGGACAGGAGCCCATGAAGAAAATTTCCCTCAGGAGTCTGATGCAGGGGCATTAGACACTAGCCAACAATGTAGGAGTTTTTTCCACATGTTGTGGCTAGGAGGGTTTGAAAACATTTGAATTGTAACATCTAGGTGTCAATACCTTAGCTGACTGTATTATTTAGATCAGTTAGAGTTAGTGGAAGTCAAATAGTTAGTCATTTGTCATATTTCAATTATCTGAATGAATTGTAATTAGACCTTTGATTTCTAGAACGGTCCTCTCAGAGGAACCGAAGAGTCATATGTTTGTGTATATAAATGTAATCCCTCGGATGTATTGGGAGAGCAAGAATAAGAGAAGAGATTTCTGCAATAAAAATTTGTGCGTGGTCGATTGCTTCCAATTAAATAATTTCAGTGCGCATTTGCCATAGAGTCGTTTTGAATCCTTAGTTGTGAAGAGATTGTTTAATTGCGAAGTGATGAACTCCGTGTATGTATAATTGAACTCCTGTATGAATTCCACATATCTCTGTCTGTTGTGTCCCTTAATTTATTCGAGCAAACCCTGTGAATTAACCCCCGCCAACAGACGAGGTCTGAGTAGAAAAGCCGTCATTGTTAAACAAGCTCTGCTGAATAAATCTCCATTCATAGAAGGAGCCTGTGTAAAATGGTGGTCGACTAACATTACCCAAGATAGCGAAAATCCGTCGGAAGAGAATTACGTTGTTACTAATTGAAACCTTGCCGAGGATTGACCTGAGTTAACTGAGTAAGAAGGAATAACGCAACCCTGACGTGGCCTGGTTAATCACTGTACCAAAACCACAAGCGGATTTGCAGAGGCGGATTGCCCATATCGCACCGATTTTGGTGTGCAAGTAGTATTTCCCGGTCATGGAGCGATTCCATAGAGCTATCGACACGTGGCAAGGTGGACCCCCGAAAAACCACCGTTCAGAGCGTGCCATCACGTGTTAACGTTCGTACCAGGAGACGGAGCGATATGCGTACGAGCCGTCGATTTGGGAGAGGGCCATCGGATGGTGATCGTTGGATAAAGACGTGTGAGAGATAACCGGTACAGTGTGTGCAGTTGATTGGGCCATCGAGCATAGAGGTGGGGCCCGGTGCAAGGGTTATTACATAGCGAATGGGTTTAATATAAGTTTCGAATATTTAACATTGGCTATAAGGTTGGCGAAATAATATAAAGTTCGGAGATAATATATATAAGCCAGGAATATAATATAACATTCGAAATTTGCGAATATGTTTATTTGTCAATTTCTTTGAAATTGATAAATAAAATAAAAGGAAGATATAGAGCCACGTGGGATAAACCAGAAGGGAAATGCTGACAGAGCCATGCTATAGTTGACCAGCTCTCCTTGGGGTGGACTTTCACCGTTGTTGCATCAATCTCACAACAAAAAAAGTCACATTATCAAAATGTATATACCTCAACCCGTCAAGTTGGCTAAAGAAGAAAATGCTCAACTACTTAATCTGGTTGTACCGTGGAAATTGTGGCATCGAGGTGCATAGAATCGACTGCCCACACTTTAGAATTGAACACCGTCACTCCAATCTGGAAAATGGCTAAGAAATAATGAGATCTTGTAGCAGTGGAATTTGTAGATGTGAATACTGTAGCAGTAAGATTGTATGCTTGTTGACTTTGATAGTAGAATAGCTTTAATTATAAAAATACACAAGATGTATTTATAATAATAATATTTTATTGATATGATATATGACATTTTAATGATTACAATGAGGTCCCGCTTTTATACCTATGAAGGCACCTTTTCACGAATGGGCATGTCTTTTGGACATGCCTTTTCATTAACCTAGTGACTATTTAACATAATCCTAATTGATTATTTAACAATTACATTTATTTCTATTTATTCTATTAATGACTATATTTATCACCTAAGTTATGAATTAGGTTCATAACATTGCCTCCTTCTTCGAAAAGCTTTGTCCTCAAAGCTTAACTTTTCGACAACTTTTTTTTCACTTCGGACTATCTTCGAGGCATGTGATTTAATGGTATTTTCCTTGTAGAATTCAATGGTATACATCCTCTTTGAACTCCATGTTCTTGTTACAATTTGGTTTTTTTTTTTTTTAATGTATATATATATATTTTTAATATATATACTAATCATTTTTTTCATTAATTTAATTAATTAAATAGTAATTTTAATTAATTCAATTAATATTTTTTTTTTTGCTTATAAATAACTTCCCATTATACCTTCACTTGAATTTATTTAAAACTTCAATAATATAGCATTTTTTTTTCACTTTTAACTTGAGAGATTTTCTCTTCTATAAATTTCCCTTCAAAAATTCAATTTATGATTGATTGTACTTTGTGCCACGTATAATATAATAGTGTATTTGGGAGGTTGACAGTCACGTCTCTTGCGGTTCTCAACAACATTAGCAAATTAATTTATTTCCATAAATTGTAAACAATGATCCGAGCGCCACGGTCTTTGATTTTATACAACAAGTCGAGCAATTCTTGTTCTGTCGAATACAGGGACCATTCAAGAATGATTTTTAAAAGATTATTCCAATGATATTTGTTGCTCTCGTTCAGCGTCGGTTGCAGAGTAAGCTTGCCAGATGTCGCTTTCGTGTCTCTGTAATTGAGAATGGGGACAACGGTGTCATTCTGGTCGGTGTACGATGCGAATGTGTAGGAGAGAAGCCCGACGCTGGCGGTTGAGGATGAAGGGAAAACGGTGAAGACCACGGCGTCTGTTCCTAACCGCATCCGCATCTGTGGTTGTGTGATCCCTATGTCGGTGCAGCTACCATTGTGCAACACTGGAATATAATCCAATTCAATTTTTTCACCATTTTCACCACCTCTTCTCTTTCCTTTATTGGGTTTTTGTGTATAATATTCTCCGCATTGATTTTTGAAGTCTGCCAGTTTGTCGGAAGGGAAATGTCCAACAGCTTTGAAATAATCCAAAAGTCATTTTTTTAGGTAGAAGAAAAAGGCGTGCCCTGGAACGGCGTTTAAGACAGTGGAGCGGAATTTGTCGTGCCATGAAATAACAGAGGACGGTCGGAGAATAAATACTGTGAGCACAGGGCTATTGGGATAGATAATTGCAGGGCTATTTTTTCTGCCCAGCAGCACTTCCACTGCTTCAGTATAACACTCATACTTCTTACGTAGAACTCGTCCAAGCCCCAAATCTGCAACCTTTAGCAGTCCCACATCTAAATTTAATAATACATTCTCAGGTTTCAAGTCTCTGTGTATCACTCCATGCCTGTGACAATACTCTGGTCCTGGCTTTGGTGTAGATAATATAGCCAAATGACCCTCCTTGAATGAAAACTTATATTCATGAGTCGGAATAACTGTGACGTCATACCAACCTCTTTCTCATCTATTAACACTCTTGACACGACCCATCGAATATGCATCTCTAGAAACTTCATCAAAAGGCTCCTCCCAAGTGCTGTATAATTGTACTCGACATTCCTCAAATCACAAAGGCTCAAACACTCGCACATATCCCTCTACAGATTCAAAACTACCAGGCACACACTAGAGCTCCATCTCACCTGGATAATGCCAAAAATTTTCACTTGTGACCTCTCAATGAAGGCGCTCAATAGATGTGTCCTGATATGATGCATCTCCAAGTCCCTGTTTTTTGGATCCTGACAGATGCTTCTTGTCAGCAGGCCGATCCAATGAATCCCTTGCTGGAACTGAAACCATTGGCAACTTCTGATTCATAAGGTGTTGCCCTTTTTCATGTTTTTGTTCTAGTCCTTTCTTCCATGAACTCTGCCTTAGTATAAGTCGTGGTAAGCCTTCAACTGTAGTTTCTGAGTTACAGTTCATTATTTTGGACCACTGCACAGCATTTCCCCTTAGAATTTTTTCAGTGTTAGAAATTTGTACAGCTGAAGAGTCTTCAGACATGTAATCAGTCCTATTTAGATCCTAAATTTCAAGCATGGTGGTTCCTTCACTACTTGATGAATCTGCCTGTCTTTGATATTTATTGTTCAGCAACCCCTGCTTATCTACTAACCCATCAGATAAAGCATATGAAGAGCGATGATTCTCCCTTGGCAAACTAACTGCCTTCTCATTATCTGAATGAGTAGGATGAATAAATTTTTTAGTAGGCAGCAAATCGCAATTTTTTTCTGAATCTCTGGCCAATGTGTTTTCTGTAGCCTTTTTTGGTGATATAGACAACTCATGACTGAAAGGCTTGCCATCTTCAGAATCATTAATGTATTCTTCAACCGTATTCTGACTAGCAGCATCATCTTTATTTGGATCCTCCTCAAGACCAGCTTCATCTTCATATTTTTGTGTTTTTTTACTGTTGCTGGAAATGATATTTCTTGTATAAAAGGCACATTTATGTCTTGTGAAATATTTGTCTCCACAGTTCCAAAAATTCTCTTCCTTTTTACTTTTATTACACATTGGTGGGGGAATATATTTGGTTGACTTTTCCATGGATGTTTTATTTGATTTCCCTTTATCATAACTAACTGCTTCCTCATTTTTATAGCATTTTCCATCTTTTTTATTATGGATTACTACAGAAAATTCTGCACATAACTTCTCTAAGTGCTCAAGCTTTTCTTGAAATTTTCTAATTATTTTGGGTTTTTCACATAATGGCACATTATATGGTAAACAATGTGCTCAGGCTTGTAAACTACGTTCATAGGTTTGTAGAACAATGTTGTGTGCCATTGCTTCAACTTGTCTTCAATATGGCTCCTTAATATGGCTTTGATACCACTCTAGCGGCGGAATTCGTAGATGTGAATACTGTAGCAGTAAGATTGTATGTTTGTTGACTTCGATAGCAAAATAGCTTTAATTATAAAAATACACAAGATGTATTTATAATAATAATATTTTATTGATATGATATATGACATCTTAATGATTACAATGAGGTCCCTCTTTTATACCTATGCAGGCACCTTTTCACGAATGGGCATGTCTTTTAGACATGCCTTTTCATTAACCTAGTGACTATTTAATATAATCCTAATTGATTATTTAACAATTACATTTATTTCTGTTTATTCTATTAATGACTATATTTATCACCTAAGTTATGAATTAGGTTCATAACAGATCTGCTCTTGAAGCATACATTGACGTTGATCTCCTATTGCTGAAAGGTGTAAAATCAACATAAAGTTTGTCGAAAATGGACTGTGGCAAGTTTTGGTCCTCCAATAATATTTTTTATTCCCTCAAGATTCCCTAAGACTCTATTCTGTAAGGAATCTGAAAATATATTTCTCAGATGGCCATTCTAACGTTACCATCGTGTTCCCTGTGAAAATCTAGTTAAAATGACTATAAAATTCATATCATTCTGACAAAATGAGAATTTACCTCCACATGGAACCTTTCAAGAATCAAACAATATTCTCTGTAAAAGATTATATTTCTCAAAAAACATGCCAACATGGTTCTGCCTTTGTAGATGAGCTTATGGTTGCCCACTCCTGCTTCACTGGTCCATACTCCTTGTTCCTACTTGGCCTTCTTCTCTGTTGGGGTCGAATGGTTTGAGGCAATCTTATATGAAATCAATGGCGGAGTTTCCCAAATGGGTTCATTTGGATGGTCGGTAATGTTGGAAATTTAGCATGGAGGTGGGTCGCGTTGAAACCTTGCCTACTCCAAAATGGTGCATTAACAGTCGATTTTAATTTATGAGGTTTGAATTTGTCTTGGAATTTAATTTTGAATGCGTTTTGAACCATATCATATGACTGTTCGATATGGTTTTTGATTGGTTTGCTGTAACATACTACATACATGGTATAAGGTTGGGCCGCCTGTGGAGAAGGCCAACCTATGTGGCTGGGAGGGTTGGATTCTTGTTGGCCGATATTACTATGGTGCCATGGACATTATTTAATACGGGGTCTGCTCCACGTGGCCCCAACCTGTTTTAATATATATATATACTGTATGTTGTTGTCAGATATATGATACGATGTTCACACCGTGGGCCACGGGTATTGGCAGGGGTCATAGCCTGTCGAACCATAATCTTTTTTAAATGCATATATGTTGTATAGTTCTGGCGGGGGTGGTGGGGTTGACAACCAACCATCTTTTTTAATATTTTTTTTATATTTTAAAACAAATTATTCATTTTTTATTTTAACTAAAAATATGGGTCATTGGGAAAATTAAAGAGCACACATTTCACCCATTTTCTGGTGCTGGGTTCCCTTCTGTTTGACGTTTAATTTGTGGGACACTTAATCCTAACCCACTACCCAAATTTGACAAAAAATTTGACTCACTCTATCTTCTCCATACGGACTCCGATTGGAGATATGTTCATATAATTGGAATCAGGTCGACGAGTACTTAAATCTCAACCTAGTTTAAAAGCAATCTGACCACTTTCAATTTTGACCCTTTCTGAGCCCTCTTGATCACCTGAGTGTGTCTAGAGCCACCTGGATCAAAATTTGTCAGAAGAGGAAGAAGAAGAAGAAATTTCATAGGCAAGGGGGAAGATAATTTCAAGGATAAAAGTTTGATCTTCATTACATACATTGCAATAGTGATGGACATGATGCATCCGCATGTAAGCCTCCTTGACACATAATTGATAAAGAAATAAATTAAGCCAAAGGTAAAACCCATGAATAAGTGGTGAAAATGTGAAGCTGGGTTACACTTTTTGCCCTTTTTTGAGAAAAAAATTTCTTTTTTTTCGGTTCTTCAACTTTTTGCAAACTATAACAATTTTTCTGTGTATAATTTCATGTTGCAATAAAAATAAAAGTTGTGAGAAATTTTTTTAGCTTTCTATTAATTATTTTTTGAAATTTGTTTATGTAGATTTGATATGTCAACTTACCGTTTCTTTGAGTGTGTGTTTCGTAACAATCAAAGGATTCATAAGAAGTCATGTTATGACGCAATGTTGTATTCATTGAAAATTTGTGTTTTCGAAAAAAAAAAATGTGTTACAACAATCTAGACAGAGTCTACTTTGTTTTCGTCATATTTACAAAGCCAATGGATGCATATCATAATTACTAGAATTTTTTGAACTTGTCCAATACGAAAAACTGCGTATTTTGGATATGTTTTGCGTCGCAAGAAATTTCTTAACATATAAGTTATAAACTAAAAATATAAAAGCTACCCATTAGAGACGACAGACCAATGTAATGCCCCATAATTTTTTCAATTTTTTTTACAATGTATTTTGGGAGATACAAAATTTTGATTTCATTGAATCACAATGACCCTCAGAAATTGTTTGCTCCCATTTTATTAGAAAAATAATTAAAATTAATAAATGCTTATGAAATTCCATAAAAATTATATTTCCAGAAAGTAGATTCAATTCTAAAAATGCTTGTCTTGGTTCCAACAGTTAATTAACAACCTTTCATGGAGTTTAATAAGTCCAAAGTTGCAGAACCGTTTTCAGAGCCTGGTTTTTGCATAATTGGTGACGCGTTAGTTCGGCCGAAATTTTAGTCCAAGTTCGGCCGAACTATGTTTTCCACTTAAGGCTCGTTAAATATAACGTCTTAATAGTTCGACCGAACTTTTAATCAAAATTTTAGCCGAACTATTGTATAACTCTCCGTCGGCCGGAAAGTTTTGCGGAGCCCCCTACTAAAACACATTTCGTGTCAATATAAATTGCCGCGAAATGATTCATAATTTTCTCACATTTCGCACACTTCATCTCATTTTACAAAGATCTTGGTTTGGGTTCAAAAAATTTTCTTCAAAGATTGATTTTACAATTTTGGGTTTCAGGAATTTTTTTGGAAGGCATTTCTTGGAGGTATGTACGTGTTTTGAGTTGAAGTAAATCTTTTGAGCTTCATTTCATTTTTAGAAAACATTTTTCTCTCGAATTTTTTAAAGTGTGTGTTTTGGATTGGAGTATGTATTTCTTACAAAAAAATTACACTGAATTTTTTTAAATTAAATCTTTTGTGAAATTTTTTGTAATTGAGTTATTGTCTAATTTTTTGAAGGAAATTTTTTGAACTTCATACCCTATTATCATGGAAAACCGAAGAACTTGTGTCAGAAAATATGATCGAAAAAGAGACCCTGAGGCACGTAGAGAAGAAACGAGACAATCTCGCAAAAGAAAGTTAGAAGCCCTCTCAAATATTGAAGAGGAAAATCAACTCGCTTAAATCAAGCCAGTATGTAAACGTATTATGATTCATTTGGACATATTTTTAAAATTTTCCTAATGTAAAATGTGAAGCTTAATTATTATTTGATGAACTAATTTGAAAAATATTTTGTTTAATGTAAACAGACAGAGATATTCCTCAAAATATTGAAGAAGAAAATCAACCTCAAGCAGAAATTGAAGCAGGTATGTAAATGTAAATATTATGATCCATTGATATATTTAAAATTTTCCTAATGTAAAATGTGAAGCTTAACTTTTATTTGATGAACTAATTTGAAAAATATTTTGTTTAATGTAAATGGTATTAAAGAGATACCCTCAAAATATTGAAGAAGAAAAACTGTTCCCTTACGCATAAATCGTTATGCGTAAAAATGTAAATATTATGATTCATTGATATATTTAAAATTTTCCTAATATTTTTGGATATTTATTAATTTAGTGATTTATTGAATATGTATTATTTTTTTGAATATGTATCCTATGAAATCACTATCGGCATTGTTAGAAAATGTTGACACTCACACATATGGAGATAAAAACTCACTCATGTTTGTTGCCATCGTTGTCAACTGCATTTGGCGATGAGTATTTTTAAAATGAGCAAGTGATGTCACCAAATTTTGAAAGGTATCCTATCATTAAAGAAATTAAAAGAAGTGATGACACTATTGGGTATTCGAAAATCAACCAAAGATAAAAAAATGAATGAAGAGGTGATAAAAAATATGAGTAATGCTATAAAGTCAATTAAGAGATCTAGAGATAAAGATGTTGCAAATATACGTAGAGGAATACAGATGGCAATAGTTTCACCAAGTACTCAAGAGAATTGTTTGATAACATCTATGGCACGAGCACTGGGAACCTCACAAAAAACTCTGCACAAACATCAAAAATTTCGACTACAAATAGATGTAAATGATGAACTCGCTTGTTGGAGAGATATTTGTAGGCAACCATACAAAGATAGACTTGGAGAAAATGTTAAAAAAATAATATATGAATATTGGAAGAAAAATTGCTATACCACCAACCTGCATGACATGTGATGCAAAGAAGAACAGCATGAAATTAGTACCAAGAACATGAAAACATTCTGATGCCCACATTCTGGAAACCACTCAAACAGAGTTATTCAACAAGGTCAAAAGAGAATCATCAAATTCATGTTTTACCTGGGAAGAAGCTGGTCAACAAAACCATGGTATGTAAAACCTATCACCGTACACGACACCTTGTTGTCGCCGTTATCATGTGGAATATGAGTGGAGGCGGCCATATTATGACACATTCCTTGATTTCTGTGAGAACATGGAAGGATTCACCTCCTCCTTCCACTATTTGTGATTTCATATCTCAAATTCCATGTGAAAGACAAAGAGATGAACTATTTTACGCAAAGAATTGTGTTGGTGGTAAAAAATGTGATGATTGTGGAAATTTGACTAGATTTCAAAACAAATATCATACTGATATAAATGATCAATAATTTTCCACATGAAAGTGAACAGAAAATATAAATGACATTTCCAGACATCAACTAGTAAAAATGGTGTTAAAAGAATCAAATTACGAGAAATATCTAATTTTTTCCGATAGACTCTTTAAAGAAAGCTGAGGTAGAAATATTATTAAATACACCAAGCATTCCCATGGAGCTCGATAAGTAAGATTCTAACTAAAAAATCTCGTGAATTTTTTTCCACTGTGACCATTTTGTTAGTGATTGATTTTATGAAAACTACACATTTGTTCCACAAAAAGAAATTCGCAGTGAATACTATCATTCCGACCAAGTCTCCATGCTCGTCCATATTCTATATAGACATGTTGAACAAAATGTCGATCATATAGAAAGCACGAGCGAAAATTGACATATAATTAAAGAATATCACTTTTATATCAGTGACGATCGTACACATGATACATGTTTTTTACAACATTGTTTTGGAAGAATTTATGATTCATTGAAAGATCATGGAATAACATTCAATGAACATTGGATATGGTCAGATGGATGCGCAGGTCAATTCAAATCTGCACGATCATTCTTTTGGTTGTTTTGTCTTCATAAGAAAACATGCATTAAACATTGTTGGAATTTCTTTGAGATTGGCCATGGAAAAGGAGAACATGATGGTGCAGGAGCATGCATAAAACGAGTACTTCGAAGATATCAAATGAACAACTCGACACGCTGACTTGTGAACGCTGAAGAAGCTGTTCAATGGTGCATCACTACTCTAAGCCATGAGAAAAACCCATCAAGAAAAGTGTGAAGGTACATTCAATTTAATTTATATTGGAAATCTAATTTTAAACACGATACTATCATGTTATTATTTTTAACCGTATTTTGATATCATATTACAAATTCTTTTAATTTTCCATATAAATATTTTTCTGGAATATTGGGATCGAAGACGTAGATAGATCAATTGGAAATGACATTGAAAGAATAAAAGGGACTTGAAAATCACATTCAATTAAAACAAAGTCGTCCAAAAATGTTTTTGCAGTGGATAAAAGAAAATATTCTTGTTTTTGTGATGTTTTCATATACAACACAAAATCCAATGACGTTTGTGAAAACAACATGTATGTAAAAGATTGGAAACATACAGAGTTGAATACAAAGGGAAAAATGTCTGTTGCAATGTTTGAAGAAATGCAATCAGAGGAAACTACAATATCATCCGATGGTGATCGAGTTTCTGATCTTGTTAGAGAAGGTAACATTTGAATTACTTTCTAATGATTTAAAGATCTAGAAATAAATTTAAACATGCATAATTAAATGTTAAATTTATTTTATTGTGCAGGAGATGTTTTTGTTGTAATTGCACCTATTGACAATGATGAAAATGTGAAGTATTATTTGATGCGTTGCACTGAACGAAAAATGAAATTATTACAAGACTATAATGATCATGGATTTCAGTATGAAAGAGGGTCTATTATACTGAAAGGTTATTTTTTTAGACAAACTCATCAAAGTGGAGACTTTGTTTACTTTGGAAGACTATCAACCATTTGCTGTCAATATAGTCACTGGGTGTGTGTATAAAAGACGCATAAATTTGATAAAAGTTCAACTGTGCTGAAAACTTTAAAATTAAGAAATGCAAATGTCAACCGATCATGAATGTATTATTGAGGATGGAATTCCATTAGAATTCTTTTGAGTGAAGTGTCCAAAAATTTATTATATTTGGATTAAATATGTTTCAGAACTTCTAGTACTCAACTAAAACTTGAGCTGCTTATGTTATTTGTGCAAGTTTTTGCACATGTACAAATTGTTTGGGTACAAGCATGTGCTCTAGTATCAACTGAAAGTAGTTTTTCTATATATGTGCATTGATGAAAAATGTTATATGTATTGGATATATATATATATATATATATATATATATATATATATATATATATATATATATATTCTAGAATGAAATTAATTGTTCTTGTATATCTTTTTCGACCGTATGGTAGAAATTATTTCACCTTATTTTGTAAGGTCAGATTCAGTCCCCATATGGCCTAGCCTCCAAGGGACGAGATAACAAGTGGTTGTCCCCACTTGCCCGAATCCCAGCTTTTAAGTACAATTTTACTGTTTATGTCAGGCATCTTACATGATGTCCTAGCCAAAGATAGATTCTCTTTGTTTCAAGTTTCCGGTAAAAGTTGTCACCGAATGACCTGCTAGGATATTATAAATACTAGCTTTGTAAGATCATTTGGCATTCGGAAATTTTAAAGTCTTAGACTGAATCAATTTAGCAATGTCCACCTTGTGAGTGTAAAATATTCAATGTATGTTGTGATTTATGCTCACCCTAGCTTGAAGGCACTTAATGACCTATGACCAATTCTTTAATGAATTCCAATGCACTAGACCAAAGTTGGTGACCTACTTGGTTTTTCACCCAAGAAATTCCAAGGTACTCTTCTTACCTTTGGCCCCCAAAGCTACAATGGAGTTATAGGACGGTGAAGAAATTTTTTTTCGCTGATAGGAATTTGGTCACATCCCTAATCTCCCCTTATCAAAAATTTCCTATCTACTACATTATCCAGCATGTACTCAAGATCACTATTTCGTAATTAGAATATCACAATATCATAAGTTATCACAAAAATACATGGAATGCCATTACGACACTCATCTAACAATAGGGAGCTCAAAACCTAGAAAGCTCCTCGTCCCCTTAATACTAATGTGTTTAATTTAGTTTTTTAGGTGAGGATTAGGTGTGAATCTTGTTTTCACATACAAAAATAATTAATTGTTTAATTCCATTTAAATTTGATTATTCACCAAAATACATGTCATATCCACTATTTGTCTCTCCTACAAATTCCCATTATTTTATTAAAATATGATTTTATCTCACCCAACTATCACATGTTCCTAAATTTACTCCTAATTGTTCCCTATACCCTAAATCTACACCTAATTGTTCCCTATGCTGCTTTTCCCTTATTTTTAGAAAGTTATTTTCCTAGATCCATCATAACTATGGATCGATCAAGTGCCGAGAGGGATCAAATATTCAGAGAAACCTTTGGAGTGAAACAGAAGTCACACCTCGAGAGATTTGGATCCTCTTGCCGCTTTTGACAGATCCGTAGTTAAAATGAATCTAGGTTGGTTTCAGTCGTGTGCAACCAAGGAAAAACTATCGATAATATGAGGAACATATGATTAATTTTATCAATAATATGTAAATACATCTAATATTAATATAACCATTTTAAATATGCTAAATATGTTTGAGATTTATCAAGTCATTTTAATTTTAAATTTTCTTAGTTACCTCAATTTGTTGAGGTGATAAATATTGTAGAATAACTTTAATAATGGAAAATGATCAAATAAAATTTTTGAATGCAAAGTGACAATGTAATAATATTGACTGATAGAATGTGAATAATTAGAATGTAATCAATTACAAATAGCATTTATTGTGATCAATCTTAAACTATTTTCTTCTTCTATTCTTATTGTCACCCTTATTAGTTTTGTCATCTTTCCGTATCGATTATATTAAAAACAAAGTAAAAATCATAAATCATAAACCATTTAAATATTTAGCTCGAACTCTTGTAGTAAAGACCATATCTTGTCTCTCTTGCTCTCCAATATTATTAGGTTTAATTATTATAACACAAAAATTGTTGTACATTGTCAATAATTTTTTGCGCTTACACTGAAATCAATGAACACTATTAATCCAATGACTTTACAAGTAATGTACCATCATACATGTAATTATATCAAATCAGAAATCAACATATACAATGAAATCAATGGGTATTGTCTTGTTACAAGTAACATTTCAATTTACCACATGTGCAAATGTAGGTTGAAACCATCCAAAACTTTAAGTTGTAGATTGAAACCATCCAAAACTTTAAGTTTTAAAACCCTTTTGATTATATATTGTGCAACATTAAAACATTAAACATTTAAATTTCATTAAATATCACATGCAAACTATCCTGTGAATAGGAAACCTACATACACAATGCACATATACTTGAACATTAAAATTTGAAGTTTTAAAAATTAATGAGAATATATATATCTAGAACTTCATGTAAAAAACAAAATATAACAAAAAAATCATGCAATACCTCGTAAGGTTCCCTCTCCATTTGATGAACAGGTTCTGCCATAGAAACATCTGCAGTGGTAACTTGTACAATATACATGTACATTTAAATATAAATATATATATATATACATAAATAATTTATATAAATTAAAAACTTTCAAATGAAAATGCACGTGTACATATATAAACTTATTTGAACAATAATATTAAAAAAAAGAACTATAGACAACTTCTTCAAATGCTGTGGATGTTCCTATCTCCGTCGCTAAAGTCCTCGGATTAAAAAAATCTTCTATACGAACCTAAATTCAAAAATTTTTAAATAACTCAAAATATAGATCTCTGTCTATATATCTCAATTTTTAATGGAACTTTTTGAGGTAACATAAATTTTGAACTTGTGAAAAATTGTCCATACTTGTACATCTCCCAATGAAGTAGAAGGTATATCTCCTAAAGAAGAAGAAGGTACCGCCATCCCAAAAACATCAGACGGAATCGGTACCTGTTAAAACATTTTATCAAATTATATATATACATACATGTACATGTGTGGCAACAATTATTTATTTTAGAGTCACTTAAAAAACACTAGCATACATGTGCCAACATATCATGATGGTCAGACCCATCTGCATAGTTTGAACCGGAGGTCCCGAACGTAATATTAACATTTTCATCACGCATCATGCCTAAGAACTGCAAATGGTGTTTTAACATATAATTATACATTTTTGTTAGATTATTGTACACATAAAAATAAATGTATACATGTACATACACATGTATTTATTACAAATTGTACACATGTATATGTAAAAATAATTTCAAACCCTAAGGTCACTAACACATACCGTTCTAGTGCCCTCTTCCTCATGAAAAATTAGGTCTTGCAGACCATTGTGACAATTTATTGCATATGTTTGGAGATATTCAACATTCATGTTGTAAATCTCCTCATCTGTATGATAAACAAAATTAGCACGTGCATTTTCACGTGCTCCTTTTCGATTTAAACAAAGATCGATTCCACTCAATCCGCTATGAACATTGTCGATCATAACATCTCTTTCTTCTCGACTTATTTGAGAAGTCACATCCATCTCTGATCGTAGAGTTTCGACTCGAAACGGTCGACTCACCAATGGTAGCTCAGGGCAAGGCAACTCCACATC
>CM076572.1:554591870-554769276 GCA_034641835.2 Pinus albicaulis
CGGACTGTACGATGGCCCTTGCTGGCCCGTAGGATAGCCCTGGATGGGCTGCCCCTCTGGGTCATAAGGATAACCAGGTTGGCCCGAAGGTTGGCCTTGGAAAGGTTTCCCTTGCGGGTTATAAGCCTAGTGAAGAGGTAAACCTTGAGCATGGAGGAAAGCCTCAGGAGCGGGCAGACGTAAAATGTCCCCGTGCTCGTCATACTGACCTAGAAAAGCATACACGGGAGTACCATCCTGTGCATAGTGCGAAAAGTAAGAGCGGTAAGGATCTTGGGAGGATGGTCCAACCTCGGGGTTCGGCTGTTGCAGAGACAACCGATACTCCTCCGGAGAGATGTTCTCCGGTATAACAGTCGCTAGATAGACATCTTCTAGAGTTGGCATAGCTTTGGCAGAGGGTGCTGTGACAATAGGAGAAGAGGTGGCCACACAAACAGTGGGGCGAATGGGTACAGAGGTAACAGGCGTCTGAGGAGACACCCCGGGTGTAGGAGCAGCTGGCCTCGGAGAAGGAGCTGACACTCCCATAGAGGCTGCGGCAGAAATGATCTGACCCAAAGACCTATATCTCGGTGGTAAAGAGGGGCTGGCTGTGGTCATGTTAGCCAGTTCAGAGTTGTCTCCCGGAAACAATCTTCATGGGAAGAGCTGATAGTCTTCACCAGATGTTGGGATTTCCTCACCAGAATCACTCATGGTTGATCCTGTCGTTAAATCTCGTAAGAGACGACGAGGACTAGGAGGAAAAACAACAGCAACAAAAGGCGAACCCGATGTGAGAGAAAGGAAATCAGCTCCTAATCTCAATTCAGACACAGGGTCGGAAAAGGGCCAATCGAACTTGACTGGTCCCCCAAAGGGTTGCTCAGAAAGAACCGGTCCCCCGTCAGGAAACTCGGAAACAATAGGCTGTTGCGGTTCAGCAGAGGATTGGGAAACCTCTGACGAATCGTCCGTGTAAGGACTACCAGTAGACGAAACTGAGGGTTCCGCCACTGTGGAAAACGACAAGAGAAGAAAACAAACACACACACGGGCTGAAAAAGTGTCAAGACACACGATCAAATGGTCAACAAGCAATATATAAGAGGGCGTGTAATCGTGGGTGATTAATTTTTACCACATTGAAAAGTAAGAAACTCTACCATTTCATGTTTTAAGAGTCGAGAAATGATAAAAAGATGACTCTATCTCTTTCAGATTTGTACAAGCGTGAAAGGACAAGCGCTTGGTGATCTTTTCAAGTTTAAGGAGTCAGAAAAGATCAAATGACTGCTCAGGAATACTAGGCACAAAGGGTGTACCAAATAATCGTGAACTGCAATATACACCTTGGTTTCAATAATGAAATAGAAATCGACCAAGGACTTTCCGTACGTGCAGGCAATCTCCCCGAATGCTGTGTTCGGTGTATCACGGGTATAGGGCGGCAGACTTGGCTTCCTCTGGATAAAGGATTGAAAACCTAGAGGGGTCTCCCTTTATATACGTGACGGTACGGGGAGCACAAGTCCGTACTAGCGCTGTCTAAGGCCAAAAGGCGAGCGACAGCTGCTAGGTTTAAAGACGCCGGAACACGTCTCTAGCCTAGACCTCTAAAATGTGTTTCGTTAGATTTCAATGCTGCCTTAGGTTAATTGAATAAATTTTATGGTTGATCTTCAATTAGGTTTCAGTTTTCAGGCCCTATCGTATGTAATGTCTTAAAAGACTCCTAAATGCAAAGCTACATGCCACAGTACACCATTTTGTTCGATGAAAACTAGCTACAAAAGAGTTGAGAGCTTTTACACAAACAAAATGATCAGAAGACAAACAATGATATCTCTAATGCAGCTAATGAAATTGAAAACTTTTCATTCAAATCACTAATCACTAGTAAAATCAAAAAGATTACAATTTGCACTAATCAATCCAAAAGAAAAAGAGATTTTTTTTTTTAAAATTTTCAGTGTTTGATAGCTAGATGCACTAAAAAAACTGAAAACAAACGGAACAACTTGAGAAACGATATTGAGAGAGCAAAACAAACCAATTTCACTCAATGACACCACAATCAGATCTCAAATTGACCAAAGTCTCTCAAAACCAAGAAAAAGACTCAAAGGCTCGAATGGACCGTGTGATCTGGGTCCAAAGCAAGACCAAATGAAATTTGAATGAAGAAACGATCAATCACCCAAAAATCACAACAAAACAGTGAACAACTACTAAGAGAATGCGGAGGAGCAATTAGAGAGTTGACTGGATAGACGAAACACCAAAACTCCCAAGGAGGGCTCGATACACCAAGCCACGAGATGCCCTAGGGCTTAAGACGTGAAATCGATGGAGAAAAGCAAACAACCAAAGGACGAAGGCAAATTCCCAGTCAAACAGGACTCCAACACACTTAGGTAGTCGAAAAATCAAGAAGAAAAACACTGACCAGACCTAGAGAGCTCAAAACTGAGCAAACTCAAATACCCTACAGGAGTGGCGCGACTGTAAGGCTGCAACTGGCGCCAGCAAGAAATTGGCGCGGGCCATACAAAAGCAACATGCGCCAATTGGTGCAACTGTCGGGCTAAAAAGCGCGCCAGTCGAGTTTCTCAGCCAAAAATAAAAAGAACTACTCCAGAAGCAGATCAATGTAAACTAAGCAAACCAAGAAACAAAAATAGCAAAAGAACCCAACCCAGAAGGCTAACCAAGCAAGGAAAATCATAAAACAATCAAAACGAGACAACCCAAACGAGACAGTGAAAACTATATGATCCCCAACGGAGTCGCCAAATTGTTGAGGAGGTAAATCCCCTCTGCGGACAGAGGCGATCCCTACTAGCCCAGCAAGGGTCTAGCAACAATCATCAAATGCTACAGCACAAGTCCCTAATTGCGAATAAATAAGCCAACGACGGAGGCCTACCTGGAGTCCAGTGCTATGATTCATAGAAGAGACAGCGTTCCCGTTCCTCAGCCTCGGCAGATCACGATCCCCACGATCTCCGTGAATGGACACCTGCACATGCAAGAAACAACACGAATACAAGCATAAAATCTAGAATGCACAACTATATATCAGTCAGAAAGGATATAACTCATTATTAACATAAGTGAAAAACAGAGTGGAACTATAACTGGTAGTCATTCATTAATAAGCAATCGAAAGACAGTACAACCAATGTTTTGACGTCGTGATCTCCTTCGGAAGGTTCCCCAGTCATTCACATCTCACAAAGCTCGCCAAGGAAAGGGAAAACCTCTCTAGAGTCACTCGATGATAGTCTCCTTACTTGAGTTGGCCTTACGGGAAGAAAGAGGGCTCTTACAGCACGAAGGCTCTTGGGAATTAGGAGATTCAAAGCTTAGGCACTTCAAGACTAGCTTGCAATGGCAATAGGCAAGCTTTTATAGATGGGGAAGGAGGGAGTTGGGATCCCTATTATTGTGGGATTGGCCCTATCATGAAGGAAGGTTCCATGAAAGGTGGAAAACAACTTCCCTTCCATAGAACTCCCGTAGCCAAACCTCCCAACTCAAGATAGGCAATGGTTTCTGAGTTGGTTGAAACACAACTTCCGCAATCTTTATTTAAAAAAAACTCCTTAAATTGGTTGGCGCGACTGCTGCTCTGGGACAGAGCGCCAGTTGGCGCGGCCTCTTTGTAGGATTTTCCCCATTGGCGTGAGTTATGAACTGTCTGCCCGCACCAATGCAAAAGGAGATGTTTTCATGGTTTTTTGCAAGGAGACGTCTTTAGGGCAATTGAAGCTCATACTTAGAGGAATGCAATGATGATGGTTTCAAGGCATGACATTGCTCACAGGTCACATAATGGGTCCTCCATTGTGTGGGAAGGGGAATGGTAGGGACGGTGACAAATTACTATGTAACAAAGTGGTCAATTACCCACTTAACCATATCTTTATAGGGGAGAATATTTGGCCTTTCTTCTATCTTATGGATGAATGAACATGCAACGTCAAAATAGGTCGGGTCTGAAGGAACTGATGTGCCTGCTGTAGCAACTCTGACTATTACCATTGGCTTTTAATCTTCGAAAAACTTATACATTTCCTCCCATGAAGAATTTACACATTCCTTGTTGCAGGTGGTGTCTGAGAATAGGGGAGACATATATGAGTCTTCGGTAGATGACACTTGGGAGATTTATTTTCCTTTATTTGTCATTTCTATTTTCCTTGCTTCGTTAAGTGGTTTAATGATTTCAAGCGAACAGAGAAAACATTAAAAATATAGAGAATCAAAGAGGTAGATAGAATTAAAACAAATCTGACGTTCAATCACTTCAAAACATGCTCGAAGTAGATATGAATATATCAAAACCTTACTTCTATTTAATGCTATTAATCACCAATAATATTTTTAAATGAAATCTCTTACACCTTCGCTTGAAATGTCTATCGATTAATTTAAGACGTTGGATCTCATATTCAGTTTGATTTTACTTGAGGCATTTCGCATGCTTGAGAAATTAACTATCAGTTCATGGCATATCGCAACTAATAACTATTTACATTTGTGATGTTACCCATAAATCCTGCAAAATGAGATCTGCGCAGATCACACATCGCAAATTATATGCAATATTGATTTTGCTTTTAGTTATGTCTTGCGAAATGCGAAATTCACTTTAATAAATCATGTCAGTGGGATTTGTCGGATCTTCGAGTTTATGTTTATTTCTTTATTGGCTCGTCGGGTCCATTTAATTGAAACTTTCACCGAATTTCTTATACGTTGTTGTTTTAATGAGGTGTTATGCAATTTTTGTTTATAACGGTTATTAAAGTGTTTGCAATAATATTTTAATATGACTTCGGAAATGTTTTAGCACATATCGGAGCCTACATGAATTAGTGGATTTTAAGTTGTTTAAGCTTGTAAGTTATGCGAATTGCGATGCGCACTAAGGAATGAAAGCGGAAAAGTAAAAGAAACTTCATTTCCTAAATTTTTTTGACTTTTAAGCTAAAAAAATAATAAAATAAATTTCCTAACTATTTTTAAAGGGTCCCCATTTAGTAAAATAAATGGGGGTTGTTGTACAACACAACAGGTTCTTTTGTCTCCCACTGACGAAAATTAACTGCAACACAGAACCCTTCACGTGCATCTATGAGTGGAAGAGACACTCTCCCTCTAAATCTTCAGGCTCAATCTTATATACCCTTGTGGTGGCAACAGTGGTGCTAGGCTCTACACTAATAATTTTCTTCCCCTTGTTATCACCTTTTTGAGTTCCAACTAAGAGTCAGGACATGCTTTTGACTCTGAATATTTTTGCTCGACCACTAGTAATTGCTTAGCGAGACACTCATTATTGTTGTGAGTGGGGCTTAGTGTGAAACTTACACCATTTTCCTATGTCCTTCTTCATCTTCATGGCATTATTATTTTCTTACAGCTTCGATGGGTTCTCTTGGTTTACCCCCCCTTGGCTATCTCCTTTGTTTTGCGATTTGGAGGTGCCTTTTCCCTGCTTCAGATTTACAAATCCAAATTCTCGCTTCTTCTATTTAAATTTTTGTTTGAACCTGACAACATATTGATATTTTGCGCCAAGATAGGAGGTGTCCAAGAAATCCATCTCTTCTTTGATGTATTTATGCAGATATTCATCGTACTTTAGTACTATGTGCCACTTGGAATCCTTGATACCCAACGTCATGAAAAAGGTATGAAAAACATTTAATAGATCTGGCACATCTTGGTCCCTTTGTTGGACATGGGATCTACTCAAAGAAAGCAGTAGAGAAAGGCTCCACATATTGAGGAGTGTAGCATGCAGCGCAGAGTCAATTTCGAATCTTAGGGGCTTTGGTGTGGGTCAAAGCCCCTTGTTATATAATGTAATGGGAATATTTTGTGAACGTTGAAATCCTCCCATGGGTTTGGACCATGGCATTGTAAATGAAAAATACATATATAAGGAGTCTAAGTAGAAGTCATAATAAGGTGAAGAAATTATAGATCTAATGAAATGCATTTGGATGTAAGACTATTTTGAGTTAGAGTTTGTGTTTTGGGTTAGAGGAAAGGTGTAATATCCCAAAATGGAATAATGCATTGATACACAAACACAATATTTGTAACACAGAAAATGTACATGTAAATATTGAAAAATCATAGAATATACAGAATATGTGGGCCTTTTATTATCATTAGAGATGGATAAAATTTTACAACAATGTACAAATAAAGGTTCTCTAGCCAAAGAGTTGGCTTCAAATGACACTGAAAAAATGCTACAACAAGCACTACGTAAATGGAGAGCTACTGGAAGCAATACTATGATGTCCCTTCAACAGATGATGTACATATGACCACTGGATGAATAGGGAAATTAATATATATGGAAATCTGGAGCTTTGATGATGCCAAGATTCTAGATCTGGGCTCTATGATGGAAACCCAAGATAACCCAGAAAGGATTTTCCAGATCTATGAGTTTGGAAAATCACCCTCCTAGGATTTGATCCCTTGACTCTGGGTTATGAATATTTGAAGCTAAATCTGATCCAAATATGGCTGAATTATGTTCTACAAACATATCTAATCTTGAAGGGTTGATCCCTTTTTCAAATCTCCATGCTAGAAGCTTGAGATCTCATCTCTTCTTCCTCCTCCTCAAAATGAAGCAATTAAAGATGCAGCTGCTGGAAAAATTGTGTTGTACAAGAGGGAGAGACTCAATACCTACTGAAATGTGCTACAATAAGCTTATGGAAATAGTGATGGCAAGGTGAGGGGATGTTCCCTCACAGGATCCCTAATTGAAATACTAGAAACTTCCTTCCTCCTCTGGATCTACAATGATGGACTGTGCAATCCTTGATGGGACTGCTATAGATAGGAGGTCAATAATATTTGGCCTGATTCCAGATCTAAGACGAGGCCATGGGAATGATTATCTTGAAGCCCAAGGTGATAGGAATAATCCTTCACTGGTTCCTCAACTAAAATACTGAAGACAACCTTTTCCTCTCAAACTAATATTCAGAAATGCATAATTTCTGAATGTAGATTTTCTACAGAGAGTAGAAACAATGTGGAACCAATGCCTAATGATGGATATAAGCTCATAATACATTCCCAGAGTAGGCACTCAAAGTCCCCATGTGGGTAAGGGTGGGATTCTTGCTCGAGAACACCCTATGCTAAACAACACTACAAACTTAACTAAACATCATAAGAGTGCATGGAATGTCAAATGAAAATTCCATATCTAAACAGATCTAAAATCAATATTACTAAGTCCCACCTCTAATTTTTCCTTCATCTTCATTATATATTTTGTGAACCTGCCCATGCCTTGGCCCACCTCATAATTGCACTGTACATGTGGACATAGGTCTCCATGTTGACTGCGATGTCTCTCCATGATCTCCATCATGTGTGCATGTAATGATCACCCTCTCCATCATGTGTGCATTAATGCACCACTTCCTCCATCATCTCATCATGAATGCTCTATGATCTTAAATTTGATCCCTTCCATGATCTTAGTTGACTTCTTCAACCTCCATGATCTATCTCATTAATGAGACATGATCTCCACTCCTTTCACATTAAGTGGTTGCTCCACTACTCCATTATGTAGATATAGATCTGAAATATCCACATACACACATCAAAAGTGGATTTTATTTATCTTTTGGGTTTATGGGTCCCTCCACCCTCTTATTTAATTAAATAATTATGAAAATTAAGAACTCTAATATTCCAATTACCCTATGGGAAATTTGGAATATTACAGTCCTCCTCGATAAATTTTTTCTTGTCCTCAAGCAACTGCAAAAGTGTATACTACAACAAACATCCTCCCTCCAATTAGCATCCTCATATGGAAGGGCTCCCCATCTGTCACAATTTTTCATGCATGTACAACTCCAAAACTCCTTCTCTAGAATGTCTAGAATGGCTCCCAACTGAAAATTTAGATACCCATCCTCATCAATGAATCTCCAAGTGGAAACCATATGATGACCAAAGATCTCCTCTACACATGAGATACATAAAATGAAGTGGTTCATTCCCAAAGTGGAAATTCGCAACTCATGAACTATCTTTTTGACCTAGGATATATAGAGTAGATTGTATCTATGAATGCCCTCATCTTAGCCCTATTGGCCATGCAGGAATCAAACATAACATCAACATGGTGAAAAATAAGAGGTAGATAAATATGGATGATCATGAAAAATGTAAAACCATATTATCGCAACAAAAACCACCGTAGCAAAGCCTTCTACTGCCATGCTATATCATCAAGAAAACAAGTAAGAGAGCCATACTCTCTCAAAAGTAGCCACCACAACATTCCTTCTTTCTACCATGCTAAATTAGCATCAATATAGATATGAGAGCCATACTCTCTCAATAGAAGCCACCGCAGCAATGCCTTTTGCTGCCACACCACATCATCATTGTACCAAATGTGGTAGCCATTTTCTCTCAAGAGAAGTCACCTTAATAAGGCATCTTGCTGCCCCATCACATCATCATCATAACATGTACAATGACCATAATCCCCCAATAGAAGCCAATGTTGTAAGGCCTCCTCTTTCCATTCCCTATCATCATGCAAAGTATGGGAAGAAATCAATCCATACTCTCCCAATAGTAACCAAAGCAACAAGGATTCTTGCTGCCTCCTTACATCATCATGATGCAAGTCTTGGAGAAAAAACATACTAATGGACATGTGACATGTCTCATCAAAACAATATAAGTAGCTCTCTTATGCCACATCATGTGAGAGTTATGCTTTCTCCCAAACCTAAGTATATACATGAACATGAGATATATCCCAAACATAAATACATGTAAGGGCATGAGACATATCCAAAACAAAAAAAAAATACAAGGACACAAGATATATCATGTGATGTCCAAAATCTCTCATCAATAACCAGTGCAACCATGCCTCCTAATGCTGCATGTCATCAGTGATATACATGGCATGGATCCTGGAAATGTGAGATGTTGGGTAGTATCCATACTCACCCAAAAGCAACCAGCACATACATGCTTCTTGCTGCCCTGTATCATAGATCTGCAAGTGGTTTGGAAACCCCTTGATCCATATCATCAACAATTCATCTGAATGTGGATGATGGATCTCATTCTGCAAAAACTTGGTATCCTTCCATTGTAGGACACCAACCTCCTCAAAATATTGAAGAACTTTTCACTCCATGATATGTTGAAGTGCACCTTGATTGGGATCTCTTCATGTGATTATCTTCTCATCAATGACACTCCAAAACCAATAAGGTTTTGGATCTGCTGCAAATATAAGTTTCTCTTTGAGCTGTGATATGCTCATTGAGAAAGAGTCATCTTGAAAGGGGAAAATATTGGCCATCTCAATATGTCTACCATCTATCATCTTCTCCTCCATTGCTTCATGAATGAAGCTACCATTTGATTTCTCCCATAAGGAATGGTTCCTCTTCTTCTCACTACTTCTCATTAACAACGTTGTAGATCTGCAAGGTAAAACATGTGTTGTCTCAAATCAAGTTAGAATGCTGAACTCATAGCTAACCATTGTACATAAGATAATACTCATCCCATCTTCTGAAAATCCATATTTCAACTCAAAGGGTTGAATGTAGCTCAACGATGATTAAATGGGATAGATTTTCATCTCCTCCTTGATTAGATCAATGGTCCTCTGCGCAGTGATATGATGCTACTCCAAATCAGCATGTTGTCCTAACCCTTGGACATACATTGCCCGTGATGGTATATCGCCATAAGTTTCAATAAGAGGTAATGAAAGAATATGATATGAAAGTGGTTGCATACCTTGGATCAACTGATGCATGGGAAACTCTTGCAAGACCACAAGAGTTACTCCAACTGGAGAAATAGTCCCTCCAACATCTGGTAAGATTGATGGATGCACTTCTATAAGTGTACCAGCATTGGTATCTGTCTCCTCCTCATCATGAATCTGATGAGTAATGCATGGGGCTCCAAATGTCAAGAACTCAAGACCATCTTGAAAAGATGCAAGTGATCCTCCTCTTGATGTAAGCACATCTACAGCTGGTGGTGGTAGAGGCTCCTCATCCTGAGTGATAATGAGGACATATTAGTTTGGATCTTCATTACTATCTCCTTGATGATGAGAGATGTCACTATATGATATGTCTCTGGTTTCTTTCTACCATACCTCTTGTTCAGTCTTTGAATAAAATGTGCATAAGCAGACACTTTCATATGGGATAAGTGACTGAACCACCAATTTCTTGCTTTACCTTCTAGGTGCAGTGATGAAAACTCCACAACCTCTCTTTCTGATATAGGATACTTCACAAAGAATGCAAATAATTATTCCCTCCAAGCCCTCAATGTGGTTTTGGAGGATCCATCAAATGTAGGCAAGAAGAATCTATGCCTCTTTCTTTTATTTCTGCTTTTGAATCTCCTCTCTTCTTTGAGTTGCAGAAACTATTGGAGAGAGACATTCTCCTTCAATTCTCTTGGTTGTGACTTTTACGCAGACAGATATTTTCTTAGGGTCTTATGACCCAAGCCTTCATCATATTCAGACCAGTCCTATTTCTCAAAGAAACTAGATCTAGTGGAATAATGTGAAGCTCTTTGCTTCTCCAGTCTTCTTTGCTGCTGATAAGAAGCCCTAGGACCTTCTTCTTTTTTAAACCTTCTTGAGGTTTCTCTTTACCTTTATCTTCTTGTTTCATTGGTCTATTTGGAGAGATCCTTCATAGCTCTGAAGAAATATGAGGAAAAATTTAATCCCTCCATTAAAATAGATCTATACTATCTTCTTTCATATGTTGTCAATAATGTCCACAAGTTGAGCCAAAGATCATGCTCTGATACCACTGCAATATCCCAAAATGGAATAATGCATTGATACATAAACACAAAATTTGTAACACAGAAAATTTACATGTAAAGATTGAACAATCATAGAATATACGGAATAGGAGAGCCTTTTATTATCATTGGATATGGATAAACAGTTACAACATTGTACAAATAGAGGTACTCTAGCCAAAGAGTTGGTTTAGAATGATCCTGAAAACATGCTACAACAAGAACTGCGTAATTGGAGAGCTATTGGAAGAAACATTGTGTTGTCCCTTCAGTAGATGATGTATATATGACTGTTGGATGAATAGGGAAATGTAGATATATGGAAATCTGGAGCTCTGATGATGCCAAGATTCTAGATCTAGGATCTATGATGGAAACCCAAGATAACCCAGAAAGGATTTTCCAGATCTATGAGTTTGGAAAATCACCCTGTAAGGGTTTGATCCCTTGACTACTGGGTTATGAAGATCTAAAGCTAGATCTGATCCAAATATGGATGAAATGTGTTTTACAAACAGATCTAAGCTTGAAGGGTTGATCCCTTCTTCAGATCTCTAAGCTAGAAGCTTGAGATCTTGTCTCTTCTTCCTCCTCCTCAAAATGAACCAACTGAAGATGCAGCTGCTGGAAAAATTGTGTTGTACAAGAGGGAGAGACTCAATGCCTACTAAAATGTGCTACAATAAGTTGATGGAAGCAATGATGGCAAGGTGAGGGGATGATAACTCACAATATTCCTAGCTGAAATGCTAGAAACTTCCTTCCTCCTCTGGATCTACAATAATGGATTGCACAATACTTAATGGGACTGCTACTGATAGGAGGTCAATAATATTTGGCCTGATGCCAAATCTGAAATGAGGCCCTGGGAATGCTGATTTTGAAGCCCAAGGTGATATGAACAATCCTTCTCTGGTTCCTCAGTTGAAATACTGAAGACAACCTTGTCCTCTCAAAATGATATTCAGAAATGCGTAATTTCAGAATGTAGATGTTCTGCAGAGAGTAGAAACAATGTGGCACCAATGCCTTATGATGAATAACAGCTCAGAATACCTTCCTAGAGTAGGCACTCAAAGCCCCCATGGGTAAGGGTGGGATTCACACTTTGGAACACCCTGTGGTAAACATCACTGTAGACTTAACTAAACAACATAAGAGTGCATGTAATTTCAAATAACAATTCCAAATCTAAACAGATCTCAAATCAATAATACCAAGTCTTGCCTCTAATGTTGCCTTCATCTTAATTATATAGTTTGTGAACCTTCCCATGCCTTGGCCCACCTCATAACTCCATTGTACATGTGGACATAGGTCTCCATGTTCACTGCACTATCTCTCTATGATCTCCATCATGTGTGCACTAATGCACCACTTCCTCCATCATCTCATCGTGAATGATCTATGATATTGCATTTGATCCCTTCCATGATCTTAGTTTACTACTTCAACCTCTATGATATATCTCATTAATGAGACATGATCTCCACTCCTTTCACATTAAGTGGCTACTCCACTACACCATTATGTAGATCTAGATCTGAAATATCCACATACACACATTAAAAGTGGATTTTATTTATCTTTGGGGTTTATGGATCCCTCCACCCTCTTATTTACTTAATTAATTATGAAAATTAAGAACTATAATATTCCAATTACCTTGTGGAAAATTGGGAATATTACGAAAGGCTCCTACATTTGAGTGCATGGAAACCTTAGGAAGTCTGTAGTTGTGTGCGCAGACCCCTGCAGTTGAGTGCGCAGGGTGAAAGTGAATGTATGAGAAATATCTGAGAAGTTAATGAAAGAAATTTGAAGATATATCTGAGTTCTGTTGATGTGTTTTAATTTACTATTATTTATGATTATCTTTGCTAACACTGGCACATTTGACCCAAATTTCGACGACCAAAATGTCACTATTGCAACACATAGGCATCCCAAGAGTGACACTTTGAGGTTGGGAAAAATGTTGTTTCTTGTGCTGTTGAAAATGTGATACTTATAATAACTGTCGGAATAGTGACACTTGACACGACACGTGTATTCATTTAGTGAGTCTTTGAATCATGATTTTTATCGTCACAATACCAATTAAAAACAATCATCGCAATTTTGACGACAAACAATTGTCGCAATAACGACAACAAAAAATTATCAGAATTCCGACAACAAACAATCGTCGCAATACTGATGGCAAATAATCGTCGCAATACCGATGGAAAAAAATTGTCACAATTCTGACGACAAACAATCATCACAATACCGACGACAAAGTCGTACTTGCGACGTTTGGGTCATGTCAAAATTTTCCTAGCTGTTGCTAAGTCATCTGTCCATTTTTATTTGCTAAGTCCAAATCATGTGAATTTAGCATGAGCGAGAAAAAATAGCATGAAAGGTAGTATTAAAGTAGCAGATAATGCAAAAAAAAACGCTCTGGATTGGCTCGTGTTACGATTTTTATTTCTTGGATGGTGGGCATTACGCTTTCAATGGAACGTATCCAGTTAGTATTATATTTTTCAAAACCTATTCTGAATTTTCACATTATGAATTTTAATGCTCTCCTTCATCCATTCCCCCTTGTCTCCTTCTGGGAGTACCCTCCTTAGAATTCTTATTCTATGAGATACTGTTACGATCATATTCGCATCCTTTGTCCCACCGATGAAGGCCACTGTATAGTATCTTAATTTTTGGTTTGTCTTTAGTCATTGATAACTCTTATGCCATGGGTTCTGTTTGTATATGTGTAGAATATTATTACATTTTGTACATATGAATGTCACATATAATCTAAGGTAACCTCCAAACCACTCGATCAAACTACCTAGAAAATTACTGTAACCTAATCACTGTAGCATTTTTTTGATACAATCCTTGTATTATTGAACTACCAAAATGTGAAACTAAGCAAGAAATTTGAAAACCAACCAACATGAGAATTAGTGACATTCCAATAATATTCATAAATAATGAAAAATTTCGCAAAATTCACAAATTCAGGAGGAAAGCTATTATTCTCCAGGGTTCTTCAGTCACATAACAATTTTATAAAGCAACAACATTACACACACTAAATCAGACAAATGATGTCCCCCAAAATAATTTTTGAAAATATCAACATGACAGGTTAAATTTAGATTGATATTGAGTACAAGTAGTGATACTCAATATAGATTTATTACAATACCATCTCGAGAAAACTTTCAAATGTAAAATAAATAGGAAAAAAAGAACTTCGATGAAAAAAACAAATGAGTAGTAAAGAAAAGTTATGAAAAACAATTATTGGCACGACTCTCTCATAATCCTATTACTTCCATAAAATATCACAATAAAGTCCATCGGGATAGTTTGTTAACAACAATATACAACCAGATTCAAGAACGCAAGCCTCCAATTATAAATCCCATTAGGAAGCCTTGATAGATAGAAACAAATGAACACTAGCATTGAGAAACCCCATGAAGTGTTTTACACGCCGACCTGTGAAAAGAATTTTCCGAATAGATGTTGTTTAAAACTATGCTACATGAGAAGGTGATGCTCCTATTCTCTACATTCGTATACAACCTTGTACAGCCAAGAAACTGGCATATTTCATATATATCATCATCCAATCACATTCTTATCTCATATCTTAGTGATTTAGGAGGGAATATTTTACATGCTATAAAATCCTTCATTTCTCAACCCCCAACTTTGCACCAGTGACTAACCAATGGCTAGGCATATCTTGAGGCCCTTTGGTCATCTCTATCACATCAACAAAATTTTCCAACTTTCCTATGCTTGGCATGTAGCCCACTGGAAACAAATGAAGGAAGAATGATTGTTGGACATTTTTTTGTTTTCAACATTTCCATTTCATAATTGTGTCTTTACTCACTAGAAAAGACACAAAATCATTGATAGAGGAAACTTTAATATCCTAAGCGAGCCTCAAGCATTCATCTCCACATTATTAAATTCCACCATATTTATGTTTTACCTTCTCCAAGAGAAGCATGAGCCACATGGACAAAATCCTATTTCCAACAATATTAGCAAGTATGAATGAGAGGTTAGTAGTGTTGTGAAATTTTCAATTATTTATCAGTAGGTAGTTCTGCAATATACTGCTAGAACACAAGGCTCATACATGTTCATATATATTAGTAAAATTTGCACATAAATTCTGACTTATAGAGAAATAAATCGTGTTTTATTGCAAGCATGCACATGTTGAAATGTACTAAAAACCCACTAGATTCCTAAAACTCAAACAAATCAATTAATAAGGTTCTGGGCATAAAATTCCATGTGTGAGAATATTAGATCTACTAAACTAGCTATCTATCTAAGAAACCAACAACATATCAACATATAAATAAGAAAAGAAAGAGAACAAGGAAAAAGAATGCAACAAATATATGTGGTTCAGCCAATTGGGCTACGTCCACTACAAGGTTGTCTTCTATTATCTCCAGAAATCTCCTGCAACCTTACAAAGAGAGAAAATACAAATAACCCAATACAAATAACAGTATGAGCACAAGATGAGATGTGATTATTTACAAAAAGGCTCCCTTGACCCTATTATATACCTAGAGACGTCGAGGAATTACTCTCACATATTTAATGTGGGATAATATAATTCTAAAAAATAACACTGCTTTATATAATAAATGGGTACAAGAGTATACTATGCCATAATGAATATGGGATATAGTGTGTTACTCTTTTACATAAGATTGTATTCAACTTCCGACATAATACAAAGACATTATTACCTTCCAAGGAATATAATATATTCCAACACTCCCCCTTAATAATGGCTGGGAGAAGGGCCATCATAACACTACCCAACACTAAGGAAGGAAGGAGTCATTACTACTCCCCCTTGATGAAAACGTCCTTCATCCCAAGCAAAGAATGAAGATACACATACTTCGCTACTGTCAAGGATTTGGTGAAGATATAGATTTCCTGATGCTTGGTAGGACAATACTCCAAAGAAATAATACCATCAGCGAAAAGAACTTGAATATAATGAGCATCAAGGTCAAGATGCTTCGTTTTGGAGTGATATATCAGATTGTAAGAAAGTTGAATTGCACCTTGATTGTAAAATTTCAACATGGTGGATGATTTCGGAACCAGACCAAGCTCGATAAGAACATGTCGTACCAAACATATTCTTTAGTTGCTTCTTTTGCTTCTCTATACTCTGCTTCACATGAAGATAAAGAAAGAGTCTTCAACTTCTTGCTGGACCAAGAGATCAGACCTAAACCAAGTTGAAATATGTAACCAAAAGCTGACCGTCGATCAAAACTATCACCTGCCCAATGAGAATATGTATAACCAGAAAGTAAAATTGTACCACTTCTTGAATAAAATACACCATTATGTAATGTCCCCTGTAAATATCGTAGAATTCTCTTGGCTTCCTGTCAATGAATTTCACGAGGTTGCTGCATGAATCTAGAAATCATACTGACAGAAAAAGAGAGATCTGGTCTACTTTGAGTTAAATATATTAAAATTCCAATGAGACGACGATAAAGAGTAGCATCAACCAGTGGAGTGGTACACTCAATAGTTAACTTTGCACCAGATTGAAATGGTGTAGGAGTAGGTTTACAAATACTCATATGGAAATGAGCCAATAGATTTGTTGCATACTTAGGTTGAGAGAGAAAAATACCATCGACCATATACATGATTTGAAGACCCAAGGAATAGTTCAATGTACCAAGATCTATCATTTCAAACTACTTCTAAAGAGAAATTTTCATATCTTGAATTAATACAAGCTGGCTGCCAATGATAATTATATCATCCACATATAAAACAACAATGAGGACATTATCACCAAAGTTCTTAACATACAGATTTGGATCATATATACAACTCTTAAAACCATTATTCAAGAAATATGCATCAAATTATCATACCAAGCCCTAGAGGCTTGTTTGAGACCATATAAGGATTTGTTTAGTTTGCATACTAAACTTGAGGATTCAGTAGAAATAAAACCAGGAGGTTGTTGCATATAAATTCCTCTAGTAATATCACCATTTAAAAATTCACTTTTAACATCCATTTGATGAATTTCCCACTTAAAAGATGCAGCAAGTGATAAAATGGTTCTTATTGTGTTCATTTTAGCAATAGGAGGAAAATTTTCATTATAATCAATACCTTCAATTTTATTAAAGCCTTTGGAAACTAATCTATTTTTATACTTTTCGATATGTCCTTCTACAGTGAACTTAGTTTTATAAACCCTTTACAACCAACTAAATTATTTCCTAAAGGAAGAGGAACAAGAGACCAAGTCTTGTTTCTCAAAAGAGATTCATATTCAGCAGACATAGCTTGTTCCCAATGAGGATTACCCTTACCTCGAGCATAAGTAGCAGGATCATATGTGGCCAAAACTTTGGTCATAAGAGAAAAGTTAGATCTAGTTCTGACGAGTGTTAGAAGGATTTCTGACCTCACTACCTGCAGAGTCAATGGTTTTCCGAGCCCAAATAGGAAGAATAGAAGGAAAATGAACCACTTCAGGAGATTCATGAGTTTCAGGTAGAATACTTGAGGGAGAGGAAGAATCAAGATCAATAAGAGGCACATAACTAGAAGAAGGAGTAATGGGAATAGGAGTAACAAGTGGTATTGGTAAATTCAGGGTAACATGAGTTTCTACAGACTCAAGTGGGGAAGAGACTTTATGAAATTTAACATCCATTCTTATTATGACACTTTGATTAGAAGGATCAAACAACTTGTAAGCCTTGGAATTCTCATCATAACCAATGAAGATACACTTGTGAGATTTAGGTTTTAACTTTTTCTATTTGTCATTAGGAATATGAGCCCAACATTCACAAGCAAACAACTTAAAATTACTAATATCTGGTTTACGTCCATTCCATTTTTCCTTAGGGGTAAAATGATTAAAAACTTAAGTAGGAACTCTATTTAAAATCAAATTAGCACAACATATGACTTCATCCCAAAATTCTTATGCAATCCTTTAGAATAAAGCATACATCTATCCATTTCAACTAAAGTTATGTTTTTCCTTTCAGCAATACCGTTTTGTTGAGGTGTGTAAGGAACAATATTTTGATGTTGAATACCATGTTTAGTTAAATATGCATCAAATTATTTCTTAACAAATTCCCCCCCATTATCAGGTCGCAAAGTTTTAATACTCTTACTAGATGCATTTTCAACCATGGATTTAAATTCTTGAAATTTTACAAATGTTTCACTCTTATTTTTCAAAAAATAAACCCAATATTTTCTACTAAAGTCATCAATAAAGGTAAGAAAATAAACTACATGGGATATTGAAGGAAATTCAAGAGGACCACATATATCACTATGAAATAATTGCACAGGTTCTTTATCATGCCAGGATTTACCTTTGTCAAACATTTCTCTATGATGTTTAACAAGAACCCATCCTTCACAAACACTAGTAGTAGAAGAAATATTAAGAAAACCGTGAACCATTTTAGTTAGTGTTTGCATTTTACCATAATTCAAGTGACCCAATCTTTCATTCCATAATTTACTTAGTTCATCAGAATGAAAAACATAAGAATAAAAGGGTTGTCTCTTATTTGATTTAAAACCTGGAAATTTTATATAAACCACCTGTATGATCAACAGGGCCAGAAGAAACTACTTTGTAATTATGGTTGATATCTTTAAGAACATATTTATCGTGCTAGGCTTCAAATTTAAAACCTTTCCAACATGCACGATAAATAGAAAGTAAGTTTATGGGCATGTTTTGAACATGAAAAACATCTTCCAATTGACCATTAGCAACATTAATATTACCATAACCAATTACGGAAATTTTCTTACCATCACCAATAGAAAATTTCTGAGATGAGTGCTTATTAGTGTCATAAGATGTAAATAAAGAAGTATTGCTAGTCATATTTTTAGAAGCACCGAAATCCATTATCCAATCCACATTAGAATAATAATTACTAGATGCAACAATAGATGCACATAAAGCTACTTGAGATTCATTATAATTTTTCTTGTTTAAACATTTCGCTTTAAAGAAATTCCTTTCAAGATGGTTAGTTTTACCAGAATGCTTACAAGGATCATACACTTTTTTCTTCTTACTAATTCATGATGTGCATGAGAAGCATGACCATTATTATTATGATTAGAAGTGTGTGAATAAGAAACTATGGAATTATTAAAACTTTTCTTAGGATTTTTATTATGTGCCATAAGATATTTAATAGGTGAGACTTTTCCTGAAGCAATCAAAATTTCTTCCTCATTTATCAACCCTTTACATAAATCATCAAAATTACGTTTCGTGGTACTTTGAGACAATTCACGAGCCCTATTCCTAGTTTGGATGAACATGTCAAAACAAGATGGCAATTTTTTCTCTACAAGAATGATAAGAGCAGTGTTTGTCTTCATGTAATATTTACCACAATTATTTAAATTTTCATTTAAGGTTTTCAATTCAGCAAGATATAATTATACTCTATCAAAATTAGTAGGATCTAGCTCATGAATCTTATTTTCAAGGTAATAAGCAGAAACATCATCAGATTTATCAAATAAAGAAGCAAGAATTTCCCATACCTGAACCTGGTTGTCTTTTGCCTCAATACTTACCTGAAGACTATCTGAAACCGTTTGACCAATGAGCCATCTTGCTTGATCAAAATTTTCTTCCCATTTAATCAAGGCTTGAGCATATGTAGGTTTCTTGTGTTCGCCATTAACCAGCCTCCATAGATTCTTACTCCTGAGAACGTCAATCATTTTCCTTTTCCAAGAAAGATAGTTAGAGCCAATAAGTTCAGGAACATAAGCTACTTCTGAAGTCATAATGATAGAAATTTTGACAATAAATATAAACCCAAATGCAATAAATGACAAGAGAAAAAGTGGATAGAAAACTGTAAATTTCTACAGCTCGTTTGCTATTACCAGAAAACCTGAAAAAAAACTACTAATCTTAAATCAATGATAACTTTTCTTCCGGGACTCTGTTTGAGCTGATTTTTTTTTGAAATTGGGTAGCTCAATTATAGGAACCCAAATACCTACTCTTTTCTGGGAAATGTTGCACAAAAGGCAACAAATCTAACAAAAACGTCAGGTGGAAAAACAAAAAACACTTAATAATGCTCCAAATTCTTATTATAACTAGTTTTCAAAAATGGAGCAGCCACTCTGCATCCACTTATGTGGCCTAAATTATGATCTGGACCCTCTGTCTACCAATCTTTTTCCCTATAAAAAAAATGTTGTAACTGAATATTACAATCGAAATATAGATCTCCTTGAGGAGGATTCAGAAAACATATAGATCTTACAGAAAAACAATCAAGAACCCCTTGAAAATCCAAAAAACATATAGATCTTATAGAAAAGCAGTCAAGAACCCCTAGAAATTTTTTTTACAAAAAAACTACACAACAAAGTTAGGGTTGTGAGAAAAAAATATCAAATATGTAGAATCATGCCCAAATCTGAAGAGAACCCTAATGGCTACCAGATAGAAAGAAAATCTACAAAAAAATGAGTTGTCAGATAAAATGAAGATACACATTGATGGTTAAATTCAAAGAAGATGTTAGATCATAGTAACCATGGCTCTGATACCATGTGAGAATATTCGATATTCTAAACTAGCTATATATCTAAGAAACCAACAACATATCAACATATTAATAAGAACATAAAGAGAACAAGGAAACATAATACAATGGATTTGTGTGGTTCACCCAATTGGGCTACGTCCACGAGAAGTTTGTCTTCTATTATCTCCAGAAATCTCCTGCAATCTTACAACGAGAGAAACTATAAATAACCCGATACAAATAACAATATGAGCACAAGATAAGATGTGATTATTTTCAAAAAGGCTCCCTTGAACCTATTATATACCTAGAGATGTGGAGGAATTACTCTCACATATTGAATGTGGGATAACACCTCTTTATATAATAAATGGGTACAAGAGTATACTATGCCATAATGAATATGGGATATAATGTGTTATTCTTTTACATAAGATTGTATTCAACTTCCGAAATAATACAAAGACATTATTACCTTCCAAGGAATATAATATATTCCAAAACCATGTATTGTGCAAGACTACTAAGTTCAACATGAAATTTTCATGGTAGAATACTTTATATGAGATGGTGAGCATACTAGGAAATATGCATAATCTCAGCTCTAAGTTTTGAAGCATTCATCATCTCTTCACGTTCCTTGAAACATGAAATAATATGTAAAAATGATTTGCATATAGATTTTAGAGAAATTTATCTTTGTATACCATTTAAGGTTCCCATAAGATGGATTGAATCTAACCTAGAATGTTAGCTCGATGCCTATATAAGATAGTGTAAAAGAATTTTTTTTCTATATCTGTAACAACTTTTTATAGACTGAAAGTGCCTTCCCTGGACCATGAAAAGCATTGACATATAAGAAATGATTGCAGATTTCTTTGTACCCAAAAGATAACATGAAAGATAAAATTGCAACCGGGTCCAGATAAATTTAGTTACCCTGTATAAGCTATGTTGGCAGCCTATTCTTCTACTTTAGAGATCATTTGTAGGGATGGATAGTGAAATAAATGACAACACACTCTTGATACCTACTATGCTAAAAAAATTGAGAAATAACATCATAGATATATATGAATAACGGGGAATCTCATTCTCCCAATAATGACGTCATATAAGGGCTTAAAAAATTGAGAGAGATATATAAAAATATCAACACATTTATCCACCATTCTCATAAGTTAAATCAGAAGAGGAAAGAGCAGAATGCATCCTAGAAACCCCCTTTATCATAGTCCTATTGGAAATATTTTCATTGATGGAAAAGGAGCAGAAAGGAGCAGCACCAAAATTATCATTAAGGACAAAGGAGTAGACCAGGATCAACTGGATTATAATGGAGCTATAAGGCAAAGAAGGAAAAATTACAATGGAGGAGAAGAAAAGAGGAAGAGGAGCAGCAAAGAGGCAAGGAGCAGTGGTAGAATCACTATCTAAGGAAAATGAGTAGAGAGGAGCAGCAAAGAGGCAAGGAGTAGCATTTTAATCATTATCTAAGGCAAAGGAGCAAAGAGGAGCAACAAAAGAGGAAAAAGAGAAGCGTTATGCAGCAAAGAAGAAAACTGTGCATTGCAAGGTAAAGTCGGTCTATTCACGTTCAGAATAGTAACCAAAGGAAAGGTGTGCAACAAAGGTCAAGTCAGGTGTATGCGTACATAATGCGTGCAACAAATAAAAGCAATGAACGAGCGGGCCAGGTCAGCTTGGTTGTAAAACGCATGCAGAAAAATGGTTCTACATTTAGAATATCGAGAAAGAGTCGGGTGTTCTATTTGCAACAAAGAAGAAATGAACGGGCACAACTAGAGAAGAAAAGGCATGAAGGAGTGAAGGAGTGGGTCGAGTCATGTAAATTCAAGTTCAGAGCAGTGCAGTGGATCACATATCACAATCAGAGCAGGAGGAATATCGCACAAACACAGAAATCACAAAAACTGCAAAGTGTGATATGGTGACGTGGCTAGATGACATGGCAGTGACGTAAGCAGTGACGTGGAAAGCTGACGTGGCATGTGACGTGGCCCTGACCCCGCAGATTGCAATAAAATCTTGATGACATGGTGTTGGGGTCCTGTGATTTGGCAGATTGGAATGCTAAGTGACAAGGAAACATGCAAAACAAGCTTTAGAGCTCTAGGATCTAGCCCTCCTAGTCTCAGAGAGGGATCTCTCAATATTTTATAGGGATGTGTATTGAAACTTTTAGTAGCTGATTTTAGGCTAGTTATGAGGTGCAGGGTTGTTTGTTTTGTTTGGTTGGAAAAATATGTTTCATGTAGTATATATAGAGCATGGGAATATACAAGCCATTGGGAAATGGAGTCATGTGAAAGTTGAAATAGTTTTGACTGAGAAGGAAGGGAAACCAGAGGGAAAATCTAACTCGGTCAAGGATCTGTTGAATAATATAGGTGAAATGAGATGAACATTAAGGACTAAGAGTGAAAAGAAAACTAAGCCCTTTCACAACGACTTAAAGGATTTGGGGAACGCCCTATTTCCTCCAGTAAGCTCACTGTTATGGAATTAATCAACATAACCACTCAAAGAAGAGGATAAATCTAGACTAACACCTTCTAAATGAATTATAGGATTCGGGGAATGCCCTATTTCCTCCTATAAGTTCACTGTTGAGAGCTTAATCAACAAAGACATACAATTGCATTCAAAGAAGAGGGAACACCTTAGACATCTAGGACTGCAATTATAGGGTCCTTTAACACAATAATTACAGTAAGGAACAGAGGGTATGATTGAAACAGACCTCTCTGCCAAACTGCAAGAATTAATAATCAAAGGGAGATTTCAGTTACAACATTCAGTGGCAAAGAAAGAGGGAATGCCTAAGCAATCTTTAGCACAACCGAATTAACCATTTCTGAAATAAAACAAAATGAATATTCAAGAGAGCTAGTATACTACCCTGTCATGTTTAGTAGTAGAAAACATATAAAAAGTGAAGGATAAACAGGTCAGAGGTGCTTCTAAGATACATTTATCTGCCTAAAATTTTTATCCTACTGTAAGTCAAAGCATAATGGAACAAAGTGATAAACGAGAAACAAAATTAACAATAAGAGATTACTTCACCAAAACCAAGCCCAGGGATCCAATGGTCTAGCCTCCTTCATCAACAAAAAAAAATAGAATTCCACACTCCTTCAGAACACCAATGCTTCTTCAAAGCAGCAATCTATGTATTACTTTTGAAATCACCAAATGCCAACCTCTTACAATAAGACTTCAAGGAGTCTTTATAGGAAAAATGAGGAAAAGTAGGTAAAGAAGGTTTAATGATCATCAACGATAGGAGAGGGCATTCAAATGCTTCATCCTGTGTCATAAACATAACATTAAATTCTAGACAGATTTAGTAACCTCGTTGCTTGTTGAGACTATTTTGATATGACAGAAATCACCCATAGGGTCTCCATGGGAGGAAAACCCATCTGGAGTGGTGCTGTTATCTTCTTAGGTGTGAGTTAAGTGGAAGAATGGGCCTTGAGTACTCCCATACTTCTAAATAACTACTTCTGATAGTTTGTAGTAGCTTCTTTGGTGTAATAACTGCTTGGCAGGCTTTTGAGCATGGAGATGGGCCATGTCTGTGTCAATCAACTTCTGCACCAATAACTACTCTGCTATTTTGTACTTAAACCTATTTTAGATATGTTTATGCTTTCACTTTGCTGATTGCTAGAACTGCTTATGTACTAATTCCCTCAAAGGTTTTATTAATCTTCTATGCCTTGTCTTCTGCCACTAGATATGTGATCCTCATCTTTATGAGTGTTTTGTGTACAGGTGGCAGGTTTCGCTGAGCTGGAGGGTTTACGGAGGGTTTACTGAGGGTTTATGTCTATGACCCATTGACTGCCATGAATTTACCCTTTTTTATGGTTCCCTTGATGTTTATTCCTGTCTGTGAGATTTACTATCTGAGCCTCCATGTCACCTTCGTGACTGTAGGAAAAACTGCTAACAGAGTTACTCTTTTAAACCTGCAAACACACAAAAACTCGTTATGAAATCCTGCGGGCTTGGTTTAGACTGCTTGCAGAGGCTCTAGGGTGGTGGAGGAGTAGTGAGGATGTGGTGCATGCAGCAGAAAAATGGAAGAAACCCTGGCAGAGCAGCTGACCAGGTCCGATGGAGGTCTGAGTGTGAAAGGGGACATGGGCCATTAGATCAGGATGATCTACGGTGGAGATCTCTAGATGAGAATTTAGGGAGAGAGATGGGAAGCAAACGAATTGAGATGGTGATATAACATGGACCATGCAATCTCAGAGATCGATAGCTAGGATTAATCGGGAGCGACGTTGCGGAGGGTAGCGGTATAGCGGAAAACCGGGAATGGTTTTCGTGTAGCAAAATGTGGGGAGGTGGTAATTTGTGTTTGGAACACGATTCCATAGAGCGATCGACACATGGCTTTTGAAAACAACTTTTATCGCGTGGAAGTAGTGCATTGTGGGGAAGGGCCAAAAATTACATGAAATGGATCGCTGGCCATCGGATGATTGTCGGGAGATCAGACGGTGCAGGTAGAACAAGATGAATGGAAAGCTGCAGGGTTAAAAGACGAGTGGGGTCCATGACGACGTCAGTTGCTTTGTCACGTAGTGGATGGGTGTTGGCTTATCGGGTTAAGTCCCGATCTTCAGATTATTTGGATAGACGATCGAGATTAAAAGATGAAGCGGAAATATTTTAAAAGGGAAGAAAAGAGTAGTATATGGAAGGCGGAAGATAGATGTCTCGCCGACCGTTGATTTATGTAGATCAACGATCTAGATTCGCTCGAGACCATAGTGTCGAGAATCGAGAAATAAACAAAAGGAAAGTTTTTTAACGTGGAGTTTTAAAGTTATTAAGCGCCCAGTTGCGGGGCTTAGTCATATCAGAAAAAAGGGCTAATGGATATAAGCCCTCGGGGGCTTAACACTTTATAGTGCAAAAGACTGTTTTTAGGCCAGAATAAAGGGTTTTTAAGGCCAAATGAGGGTTTTGGTAGGCTAGGAAAAGGATTTTGAAACCAAATAAAAGGATGATATAAGGTTTAAAAGAGGGTTAAGGCGATTTAGAGGTTAAATGAAGGTGTTTTTGAGGGATTTTGTGAGGGAAACAAGGATGAAAATGGAGATTTTGTGGGAGTGAAATGGAGAGGTGAATGGTGAGAAATGGATTTTTATAAGCATTTTTCTCTTGGTGAACAACATGTCCTTGAGGGCTTCTAGTGAAATTGATCCAGGTGGATATTGGTGGTCACCCGCCTATTCCACTTGGGGCTCCACCATTGTCTCTTTCAGTTTTTCAGTTTCGGCACAGTTTACTATTTTTAGCAGTTTTTCAGGTCCTGAACTTCCGGAGTCGTTTTGAGGCCCTAAACGACGTTTTTTGGGAAAACGGAGAGCAACATGGGTCCATGGACTAATATTTCTCATTCTAAATTTGTAGTCCTCAGATAGATCTTTCTAACGAGGTATGGTACGCATCAAACGGAGATCATATGCCAAAGTTACGCCCCTGGGAATTTGAAACACCAATTTACCCAAATGGGGCCCATAGTTTTGGCGCTTCATCTCCTAGGGTTAGGGTTTTGGCTGTTTAGGATTTCCCATTGTTTCTATATAATAAATAGGCCCTCAAGCCTCATTGTAACTCAGTTCAGAGGCCTGTAACCGCCACATCTCTTCTCAGAGATAACTACTAGCGCCCTAGCTAGTTTTATTTCGATTTTGTCTGTAAGCAAATTTCAGTTATTTGATATTAATGAAATGAAGTGTTATTTCCGCTGCATCTCTGTATTTATGGTTATATGTTTATTCTGTTGCATTCCTGCATAAATCCGGATCAGTGGTATCAGAGCGGTCTGCTTTTTCTCGATCCTTCTTTGCATGTCCCCAACGAGGTCGGGGTATAAGGAGCTAGGGCTTGATCTGGTGGAACCTTTGCAAGACCAGCCTCGCAAACCTCGACGGACGCCCATGGGGGACGAAAAGAAAGATGAGGGAGCAGGAGATCCTATCAAAATATTGCTCGAGGAGGCCCTCGAAAAACAAAGGAACGCGATGATGGATAATTTTGCTCAGATCCTTCAACGGCTACCCACCGGCGACGCATCTGCATCCAGCAGCCACTCTGGAGGCACGACTCCTTTTAAGGTACAAGTAAATTTTGACATTCCCATATTTGAGGGTCAAATAGACGCATATGCCGTAGATAGATGGTTGAATCTGTTAGAAGGATATTTCTCGGTTCATGACTTTTCAGATCGGGAGAAGATTATTTTTGCACTCCTCAAAGCTACCCCCCATGTTAAGGACTGGTGGGAAACCTACTGTGAGAACAAGGACCAGACATAACCCTCTCTATTCTCGGCCGTACCAACTTGGAATTATTTCCGAGACGCCGTCAAGGAACAGTACTATCCCGTGGGGAGCTATGAGGACAAGTACATACAATGGACCACGCCGCGACAACAAAGGGATCAAGATGTGCATGAGCTGACGAATCTGTTCCATACCCTGCGCACAAAGTTGGGTATCAAAGATTCAGAGAAACATCTGGTGCTAAAGTATCGCAGCTGTCTGCACAAATACATTCAGGAGGAAATGGAGTTCCTTGACATCTCCTCGCTTGGTACTGCATACCGGTATGCTGCCAAGATTGAGCAGAAATTCAAGCAGAAGAAGCGAGACTTTGGATCTGCGAATCAAAAGCAAGGGAAAGGTGCTTCCAAACCGCAGAACAAAGGACAGAGCCAAGGCATGGCGGCTAAAGACAACCCGTCAAAGCCACAAGAAAAGAACAAAACCGCAAAGCCAAAGAAGGACACGGGAAAGTGGTGTGAGTTCCATAAGAGCTCCACTCACAACACAAGTGAGTGTCGGGCCAAGCAGTCGCTAGTGGCCGAGATGAGGGCTTCTGAGTCAGATGCATGCTCCGACTCCGAATCAGAACCTGAAAGGGGGAATGAAAAAGGGAAACAGATTATTGATGCGGAGCCCAACGCCACTGTTGCCACTACAAAGGTCCAGAAGGAGGAACCGGAAGATCCAGAGGAGGAGGAACGTCTCTTCCACTCCCAGATGTGGGTAAAGGGCTCCCCTGTACAGTTCATTGTCGACAATGGGAGCCAAAAGAACCTCATTTCAGCAGATGCCGTGAAGCGGTTGGGCTTGCCGACCACATCTCACCCACATCCATACACCATCGGGTGGCTTCACCAAGGACGAGATCTCCGCGTCAGCCAGCAGTGTCGCCTTCCCTATAGCATCAAGCCCTTCACGGATGAGGTATTATGTGACGTTGATCCTATTGATGTTTCTGATGTATTATTAGGACAACCATACTTGTGGAAGCGTCATGCTGTGTATGAGTCTCGACCTCGTGCTGTTATTATTACTTTGGGAAATAAGTTCTACAGGATACCAGAGGTACCACCTCCTACGACTATCTCTTTGGTTACTGCAAAACAATGTAGTAAGCTCATTTCCCAAACCAGGAAATTCATTTTCCTGATGATCCGCCCCTAGGGCAAGAAGAAGACTGTGGCCACGACCTCCAGACAGGGCTCCTCTGCATGACAACAACAAATGGATAAGGTTGTGGAGGAGTACGGGGACATGTTCACCTCACCCACAGGGGTCCCTCTGCACTGTCAGGTCAAGCACCCGATTGATCTAACCCCAGGTGCGCCGCTACCTAATGGACCGATATATCGGCGCTCTGTTCTGGAGAATGATGAAATCAAGAGGCAGATTCAGGAGCTATTGCAGAAAGGTCACATCAGACCAAGTTCATCGCCCTGTGGGAGCCTGATCGTGTTGGTATAGAAGAAGGATCGGACATGGAGACTCTGTATTGACTATCGGGCGCTGAACAAGATCACTGTCCGGAATAGGTACCCAATCCCACGGATTGATGACCTTCTGGACCAACTCAAAGGTGCAAAATATTTCAGCAAGATCGACCTGAAGTCTGGGTATCACCAGGTACCAATTGAACCCTCCAATGTGTGGAAGACTACCTTCAAAGCCAAGGAGGGCCTTTTTGAATGGCTGGTCATGCCTTTTGGGTTGACGAATGCTCCCGCCACCTTCATGAGGATGATGGATGACATCTTGCGGCCATTCACCAACTCATTTGTAGTGGTGTACTTGGATGATATTCTGATCTTCAGCCAGACTTGGGAAGAGCACCTTCACCACATCCGACAAGTCCTCCAAACAATGCGGCAACACAAGTTGTGTGCCAATTTGGAGAAGTGCACTTTTGGCATGACCCAGGTTCAATATCTGGGATACATTATTGATGAAAGGGGGGTGCATGTGGATCCAGCCAAGATCCAAGTCATTCGGGATTGGCCAGCCCCAACCACTATAACAGAGCTTCGTAGCTTTCTGGGTCTTGCTAATTTTTACCAAAGGTTCGTGTTGGGATTCTCTCATATCACTTGGCCCTTGAGTCAATTCACCAAGGGAGGAGCGAGAGAAAAATTCTTTTGGTCGGAACCTCAACAGAAGGCGTTCACAGAATTGAAAAATCGACTCTGTTCGGCCCCAGTGCTCACTTTACAAGACTTGCAATAGCCATTTGAGATCGAGACATATGCCTCTGACTATGCTATTGGGGAAGTTCTTACTTAACAGGGACATCCAGTGGCATTTCACAGTGAGACATTGTCTGACACAGTTCGTAAGTATCCCACTTATGACAAAGAAATGTATTCCATTGTGCAAGCTTGTCCACAATGGAAGCATTACATTTTGGGGAAGGAAACAATCATCCACACAGACCACCGGCCCCTGCAGTTCATACAGACACAAGGGAAGTTGCAGAATGATCGCCATCAGAAGTGGTCCACATATCTCCAACAGTTTCATTTGAACATCAAGTACAAGAAGGGTAGCACCAATAATGTTGCAGACTGCCTCAGCCGACCACCGATCGTGGCGCTCACCACCGTGCTCAACTCTTGTGGGCACGAGACTTCTGATTGGCTGCTTCTCTATGAGAGTGACCCAGAATTCGGCCACACTTACAAGGCACTCTTTGGGGGCACGCAAGTTCCAAATTTTCACCTCCAAGATGCGCTTTTATGTCACCTGGGACACCTTTGTGTTCCTTCAAGCGAGCGTGCCAAGATGATATGGGAAGCACACTACAGTCGAGTCGCTGGGCATTTCGGGGTCGAGAAAATAGTAGCAATACTACAAAAGTATTTCTATTGGCCGAACCTTCGAAAGGATGTCGAGAAGCACATCAGATCCTGCATTGCTTGTGCCATTGCCAAACCGACCATCAAGAAGCAAGGCCTATATACTCCACTACCTACCCCTAGTCGACCGTGGGAATCCATCTCCATGGATTACATGTCGGGCCTGCCTTCTACTAAGTATGGAAATGACTGTGTTTTCGTGGTCGTTGACAGATTCTCGAAGATGGCCATCATGGCGGCCTGTAAGAAGAATATCACAGCAGAAGCCACTGCTAAACTCTTCTTTGAACGAGTGTGGGTGCACTTTGGGATCCCACAGTCTATCATATTAGATCGGGATAGCAGGTTCCTCAGCACATTTTGGTCCAGCCTCTGGTCAATTTTGGATACCAAGCTCACCAAGTCCACAGCTTTCCATCCCCAAACAGATGGCCAGACAGAGGTCGTCAACAGAATGATTGTACACATTCTGCGCATGTAAAATTCAAAGCATCCACGCACATGGGACGAGATCCTCCCCTATGTACAACATAGTTATAATCGGGCTCTCCACAGTTCAATCGGCCATAGCCCCTTTCAGGTGGGCTTGGGATTCCAGCCACTATGTCCCATTGACGTAGCCATGCCATTTGCAGCTGTTCAGGCCAATTCAGCTCATGTCCAGTCTGAAGTTGACAAAGCCAGTAGCTTCATCAAGCACATTCAACACATCCGCCAACAGGTTCATGATATATTGGACAGAGCCAATGCCAAGTACAAGCAACGCCATGATCAACACCGGGTGCCACACAACTTCCGGGTGGGTGACAAAGTATGGCTACATTTGCAGAAGGAGCGCCTCACTGGACCCCACCGCAAGCTTCGCCCGCTCCGATACGGGCCGTACACCATCACCAAGGCTGTAGGGAACAATGCATTCGAGCTCAGTATTCCACCATTCCTTGGTCTCCACCCAGTCTTCAATGTGGATCGCCTTCGTCCTTACTTCCCACCTCTACTGGACACCTCGGACATTGCAGAACAACTCACACCAACTGAGTTAAATCCAGACTGCATGGAACAGGCCACCACAGATTGCATCATGGACATGCAAATCAAAAACACTCGCCAACAGAAGATCCAACTATATCGGGTTGTCAAAGCTGGCCAACTCCTGCACCAAGGAAAGTGGTTCACCAGGGACCAAGTTCAGCAGAAATTTCCTCATCTCATGGAGGAACTTAACGCAATGGGGACCATTGCTTCCTAAGGGGGAGGAATGATCCAGGTGGATATTGGTGGTCACCTGCCTATTCCACTTGGGGCTCCACCATTGTCCATTTCAGTTTTTCAGTTTCGGCACAGTTTACTATTTTTAGCAGTTTTTCGGGTCCTAAACTTCCGGAGCCGTTTTGAGGCCCTAAACGACGTTTTTTGGGAAAATGGATGGCAACATGGGTCCATGGACCGATGTTTCCCGTTCCAAATTTGTAGTCCTCGGATAGATATTTCTAATGAGGTATGGTACGCGTCAAACGGAGATCGTATGCCAAAGTTATGCCCCTGGGAAGTTGAAACACCAATTTACCCAAACGGGGCCCATAGTTTTGGCGCTTCATCTCCTAGGGTTAGGGTTTTGGCTGTTTAGGATTTCCCATTGTTTATAAATAATAAATAGGCCCTTGAGCCTCATTGTAACTCAATTCAGAGGCCTGTAGCCGCCACATCTCTTCTCAGAGATAGCTACCAGCGCCCTAGCTAGTTTTATTTCCATTCTGTCTGTAAGCAAATTTCAGTTCTTTGATATTAATGAAATGAAGTGTTATTTCCATTGCATCTCTGTATTAATGGTTATATGTTTATTATGTTGCGTTCCTGCATAAACCCAGATCAGAAATAGCATTGAAGATTAATTCAAAGGATAAAGAATCATCATAAGACTTCAAAGATGATGGATTTTCAAAGGAACTGTATCTCTTGAAGGCTTGGAAACAACTTTAGCCACCACTAGGTATATCAAAATTTATAGGTCGCTAACACATGGCAAGATGAAGTGCCAAGGTGACGTGGCAAGCTGAAGTGCCAAGGTGACGTGGCATGATGACATGGTAGTGTCGTGGCACCCACAGTGGGACCCGAATCCTTTATCGCATATTGCAAGTCGCAAAGCTCGGAAGGGATAGTGCTTATGTACCATGTTGAAACACCGAAATGTGAAGAGATACAAGGGGGTGGATGTGATATGCTTCAAAGCTAAATTTTAAAGGATTTAAAGTCCAGCATGGGACCCATTCGTATATCATTAATTGCAAGATCAGAAGGGTGAAGTTCATAAAACAAGGTTGAATTGCCGAAATGCGAAATGCGATATGAGGACCGGACGTGATCAGAGTTTCAAAGATGAAGTCCAAAGGTTTTCAACTCTGGAAGGAAGGCCTTTTTGTTAAGAAATCGCATTGGAAGTGAGAAAGGCGAATATATGGAAGAACCACCAATGATCACCGAAATGCGATAAAGTGACCATATCAAAGTTTTTCAAAAGCTAATAAAAAATTATTTAAGGTCCAGGGTTAGTGTAGTTTGTGCCAATATTATGAAGAAAATATAAATGCAGAGTTGACTTGGGTTGGTAAAAGAAAGGCTTGAACGCAAGGAAAGGATCTAGTGGAGAAAAGACCCGACCCCGTGCAGAACAGTGATATATAATATTGTGCATGTTAAAAGGAAAAGGTTGAATGCAAGAGGAGAGACTCAGTCAAGTGACTCAACTATAGAATAAAGGTTATTGCAGTTAGTATAATAACAAAAGTCTGAATGCGGCTGATGGACTTGGGTAAAGAGACCCAACAATACATGCATAGGTTGAATGTTGTGGCTATGAGGAGCTAAGCACCATGGGTAGAGTCGGGTGTTGGGACAAGGAGAAGGTTGAATTTTGCAGGCACGAGAATAGGCAGAGTCGAGAAAAAGGATAATATGGTGGCACTGTTGGAAACATGCCAGATGGTTCAGGTCAGGAAAAAGGTGTTTTTGTAGAACAATTATAATATAACTGTAGAAACGGAAAAGGCAGTGATAGCAACAGAAAGGACAAATGCATAACGATCCAAGAGCTGAAAGGGCTGAGTGAAATATTGTTGTAACTGTAAATGTATTTATTATTTTTTATTGTATGTGATGCAAGGGAAAGTCTCCATAGGAATAGGAAAAACTCCAATGAGTGCTCAAATGATTATTTCTGTATTTTTGTTGATGTACTATAACCTGAACTAAAGTGTGAGGAATCGAATGGGTGGAAGGCATAGAGTCAGAGCTTTTCACTTCATATTCCTTGTAGAATGCAAACAGTCAGGAGTTATCTATATAAGAGATGTAATATCAGTGTTCATAGCGAGTTCAGATAGTGGAAGAATCAGAGAGTGCTGAATAATGTGAGAGAGATGTTAGAAATAATGTGCATATCTAGAACTGATATGAAGCATACTTGAAGGCTGGAAGGGCAGAAGAGAAAGTGGAAGAAAATAGAGCTGATATCTAGGTAAATCAGCATTTTATTTTCATGTTGAGTGAGGGGATTGTAGTCTCCTTTCAAGTTGTAGCTTGATAAATTTCCAGTTGGAGATGGGTGAGGTAGGAGCCTCCTACAGGTTGTAGCTTGTAGAAAATTTATGGGAGTTGGAGCTTCCTTGCAAGTTGTAGCTTGCAGAGGTTGAGGTAGTAGCCTCCCGTGGGTTGTAGCCTAGAGAAAATACATGGGAGTTGGTGCTTCTGTTTCAAGTTGAAGCTTGATAGATGTCCAATTGGAGCTGGTTCAGGTAGGATCCTCATGTGGGTTGTAGCATGCAGAAAATAGCTGGGAGTTGGAGCTTCCTTGCAAGTTGTAGCTTGCAGAATTTGATGTATTAGCCTCCTATAGGTTGGAGCCTACAAAAAATCAGTTGTGAGAGAGAGTTGGAGCTTTCATTTGCATCACAACAATAATAAGATGTGGTTTTCTCCCTTATGGTTTTCCACTTATATCTGTTATCTTTGTGTTTTATGATTATCTTTTGATGTGATATTTTAATCTACTTAATTACTGGTTTTCCACAAATTCAGTTTGTCGATTCATTATGTATTATGCTTCTTATAAAATGAAGTAGTTAATGGGTGTAAAGAAAAGAGTTTTAATTTCCATGAATGTACTAAAATGATTCACCCCCCTCTCATTTTAGCTAAGGGCTCATCAATTGGTATCAGATCTAGTTCCTTCTGTAAAAATTTAACCACTGGAAGGAGGTCCATAGTCCCCAAAATGGCTAGCCTAGAAGGAATCTATAAAAATAAAGCCCCTATGTTTACTAGCACAAACTATGCTCTTTGGAAAATAAGAATTATAGCTGCATTCTTCCTAAGAGTTGTAGAAGTTGTGAATATCATGATAAGCATAGGATAAGAAATTAAATAAAGTATTTTCGTCCATAAAATATTGAGATATCTACCATCCAGGTTTAATCCTAAGGTTTCTCCCATAGAAGAAACAATAGACTTGGAAACCATAACCAAAAACCAATTACTTGGGAACCTAATAGCATATGAGATGAGACTTCCTAAAGGGAAGTCAAACATGGGGGAGGCCGCCATTAAGGCAGACAAGTGCATAGGAGAGAAGGAAGGTACATGCTCATGCTCTGATGAAGAAGAAGCAAAATTCGTCAGAAGATTGGATAGAGGCATAGGTAAGTACAAAGGTAAACTTACATTTAAGTGCTTTAATTGTGGAAGAGTGGGGCACTATGCTTCAAAATTTCCTCATAATAAAATAGAGAATTAGTCAAAAGGGGAAGAGAAAATAAATTTCAACAATAGGCAGAAAGGGAATATATTTAATAGAAGAACATTCTATGCTCAACAAGACAACAATGCATATAAGATTTCAGTTGAATCCCCTAATGAAGAAGGAACATTAGAATTCATTTTGATGGCCAAGGAAGAGCTTGAGGATGATTTCCTAGAATTTGAAGAAGAACGTGAGGTAGATCTTGAGGGGGAGTTGGTAAGTGCCTTAAAGGAAATTGAAAGGCTTAAACTTAAGATTAAGAAACATAAATAGATTCTTCTGAAATATGCAAAGACATAACCAGATTCAGAAGACCTTATTAAATTGAAAGTTGAACTAGATTAATCAAGAAAAATAGAGGATATTCTAAAAAGGGAAACAAAGGAGAAAAACTGGGAGCATGAAAAGCTGGAATAAGAAGTGGTAAGCCTGAGGAAGAAATAGGAGGCAGCCCAAATTGAATCAACAATGAATATTCCTCAGATGAAAATTTCTGGACAGCTGGACAAGATACTAAATGCTCAATGATATCCTCTTATAAAGGCAGGGATAGGCTATGAAGGAGATACCAGTAAGTACAAGGTAGAGGATAACAAGGATATCACTTTCATGAATGTTGTAATAAAGGAAAATGATAACTCTCGTCAATCTGAGATTATTTTAGCTAGAAGACTGATAGAAGAAAGGATCAGGTTGTGTATGTAATGATCCTTTTTTTCAGGATTCAACAATGAACCAAATATATAACGGTCCTGATGTGATGAATAAGATTAAAATAGCTGTAATAGACTAGAATATATCTTTGGAAACCACAATAGCAACATTGATTCAGATTTATGATGCAAAAGTTGGGGAAAAGCAGCTAATTCAGCCCTAAAATGGGTGTATTCAGAAATTTGCGTGGGAACAGGGGATAGGGACAGTTTGAGCTGTTATATTAGGTCATGAGGGACCTATTCTCCGAATTTAAGCTCAAAAAAAGTGTTCTAGCTCAGTTAAACATCTTCTCCTTCCCAAACTAGGCTAGAAAACCCTAGTTTCCCATGACTTAGAGTACACAGAAAGTTCTGAAGCTGTAGCAGCATGATTTTATGATGGTGTTAGATGGAAATTAGTATGAATCATCAGGAAATCAGATTTATAATATGGATTGAGCAATAAACAATGATAAACAGAAGATTTACAAGAAAAACCCTCAAGATTAAGGAGCTGCAATAATAATAAAATGACTGCATAAAGGAACTACATAGTAAATGGAGGCCATGCTTCAGAAATTGCAGAGAAAAATCTGATATTTCATTAATGTACTCAAATAGGCATGAAAATAGAGATCTAATATTTTTTTACATAGATCTTAAGATCACCCGGCAAGGGTTTCTTGACAGAAAATGATATACAAGAGTAGCAGCTGCAGATCTATATCTGGAAATGCATTTTATTACTAAAACCTTGCTCCAAGATGAATAAAAATACAAATAAATGGCTGTATACCCATTGGCTAGCTTACCGGGAGAGACAATTGTTCTCCTCTTGGGAAACTAGCTCAAAACAATGGGGGATTTACCCCCTTCCACTGCACCTCTTGAAATATGACGCAATTTTCTGAAGAGACGGTGTTGTCACTGAATAAAAGTGCTTGGCTTAGCACCAGTATGTGGAAATTTCAGATTAGGATCTCCTCTTAAATCTCTTGCTAGAATATCTCCAAGAAAAAGCAAGGTATTCCCACATGAGAAAACCCTTGCACTAAGAAGTGCAGCAACTTAGCTAAACAGCTAAGTATGTAGGAAGTCTAAGAAAACCTCATGAAAATATAATCTCCAATATGCCCATATGCTAGCCATCTCCTTCATTATATAATTTATGAGCTTCCTCACCAAGGGTCCCACCCACTATGAGGTTGCTTCCATGCAAAGGCTCCTCCACAAAAACTGCGCTGTCCAACAAGATGGTTCAATGCATCTAGACAGTTTTTTTGACTTGGTCAAACTTGACCTTGCCCACATAGTTTAGGCCCTTTTCACACATGTGGATGCTTGAACTGGTTATTACATGATCCCCTTTAACATTAGGAAGGATTTTTATTCATATTTGAGCAAATTATGAGCCTCTTTGCCCATTTATTCACCAATATAAGTTTTACGAGAAAAATTAATGTTCCCATTAGCTGAAGCTAAATTAGGAACATTACTGTCTCCCCCTCCCAAATGTTGCTTGTCCTCAAGCAATTGCAAGGGTGTTGCAAAAATCTCCCCTCTTCCTCTTGTGGCCCTTTCATCCCATAGTCTCCTCCATTGCTTCAAAATTTCTGCAAAGATTCCATCTCCCAATGGCTCCTCCCAAGTGTGCAAGTTGGCATTTGGTGAATAAACCCAATGGCTCTCATCATGAAAGAATGAAAGGTTATTATGGAAACCCTCTTACTGATCCATGGCCTTCTCAAGAAAGAAGTGACGACAATCATGGGGAATTTCATCATCAATGGAGGTCTCCTTCCTCCATGCTATCATCCAAATAAAATGAATCACCCTCCAGCTGGGTAATTCATAGAAAAGCTCCTCCCAATTTCTCATGAGAGGAATGCCCCAAGTGCTCCAACAAAAAATATGGTCCACATCATAAAGAAACAAGTGATATGAAATGGTGGCCATATAGTTTCTCATGATCCCCTTGGAACATGCAGTGCAGAAAAAGTAGGGACTCCCTTCACCCAAAGACACACCCAAAAAATGTGTCTTTCTTCCAACCATGTCTCCAACAAACATAAGAACATATTCAGCATGTGGGTGCATAAGTAAGATCATGCTAGCTGCCATATACAATAAGGGAGAATGACAATGGTCCCTCATGTGCAACCAGCGTAGTTTTCCTCCTAACTGCCATAGGATATGATAGGACAAGCGTTCTCCCCAATACTTGCTTGTTTCCCCATCCTTCTTGCATGCTTGGAGAAGGTGTATGAGGGTTTGTGTTAAGGAACCACACCATGAAGAGTACATCATCTCTCCAAGATCTCCCAAAGAATGGCCAACATCACCATTGTTCATGGCCCAAATTGGCTTATGAAGCCCATCAACAAAAGTGCCCCCTCTTGGAGCCAAGGCCTACACATGAGTGTTAAGAAGATGCAAGTATATAATGAATACATCATGAGATTCAACAATACAATGTTTGTCATACACTTGTCTAAAATTAGCAAGGTAGCTCATGGATGAGCTCCCTCTCACACTCAATAAATAAGGAGGTGATAATGATAACTTTTCCCAAGCGCTAAGTCCCTCCTCAACCAGAAAATGATCCATGCAATTACTCATATGAGAGTGCATCTCTTCTCTGACATTTTCCCACATGAATCCGTATAATATAGTATGACATGTTTTAATGAAACTAGTGGGATTTGAAAGCAAGACCTCATAATTTGTATCAAGTAGTTTATTCTTGAGCTTGGAATCTTTGGTTAAGTAGATCTAATTATGAACATAAATTATTCCATTAACTAACTCATACTCTTCATACATGGCTTTCCCATCAAGAACCTTACATGTGAATAGGTCCTTAGAATATTCCATCAAGAGTTGGGACTCCCAATAAGGGTCTAGGCTTCCCAACATTGACAACGCTGTAGAAATCTGAAATGATGCATTTGTCATATGATGGCTCTCCTCCTTGACATGCTTGATGTCAAAGTCACATGTTGGAGTATTCCCAACTTTCTTTTGCTACCCTTCTTGTAGTTGATCTTGCTCAAGACAAGATTGAAGTTTAGGAAATTCACCCTTCCCTTGAAAGGTTCTCTTTCTTAAAAACTTCCACCTCTTTACTGCTGCATGAAAAAATGAAATTATTTCTTTATTATGTTCAGAAATATTCATTATATATTGGAGTATCCTTAGCTACCCCAAAGCTATGGAGTAGCCCCTTGATACTATGCTCATATCAGCACAAATTTCTGAATCTATCCCCTCCAACGCAAATAGATGAATGGAAGAAAGCAAGGTCAATTTCAGAAATTTGCCTAGCCTCCCATCAATGGTTTTCAGCATTGTAGTGCCTCCTTCCAAGGTTCCCTCTTTAAAAAAATATGTTTCTGTTGTATATAGTTGAGAGAACACTTTATTTTCCCTCCAATCAGGAGGTCTTCCTGCTAAAATGCCTCCTTGCAAAGAGGCATCAAGGCATGGAGTAGGATGTGAATGTAAGTGGACAGATTTGCCCCTATCTTTGTTGCATGGGTCCTCTTGCCTTCTTTGTTCTTTCAAGCCCTGAAATAGAGAAGGGTTCATGCTCTTCATCTCATGATGCCATTCCTTCTCTTTTCCTCCTTCTATCTTCAAGATCCCATCACTTGGCAATGAAAGTACATGTTTCTCATGTGTTATGCCAAGAGCTCTATGTGTGGGACCTTTTGAAACTCTTTGCAAGAGTGCAAGAGTTTCTTTTCTTGGAGAAATTGCTCCATAATATTCTCCATGAGGTGCTTGAGGTGCTCTTGTCATGAATACGTTATTCTCCTATGCCTTCCCTTTCTCTTATTCAATAGTTGAAGTTGCCTTATCTTCAACAAGAGACCTCAAATATTGGTCTTCTTTTGAAGAAGGAATCTTCATGTCTTTTCTTTGAGAAGGAGGCCCTTCATCCAAAGGAGATATTTCCCTTGGCAAAGAATCAAACAAGCTCACCTCATCTTCATTGGTTTTCAGAAATGGATTTGGATTTATAGATCCTCCCAACTCATGCAAAAGTTGTGGTTTGATAGTTGCAATAGAATATGTTTCACAAGAAATATCATCAAACCTCTCTACTAAACCTTTAATGAACTTTGCATAAGTAGATGTATTTTCATTGTTTAAGGAAAATGTTTCAAACAACCACCAAGCATAGGCCTTACCCTCAAAATGCAGCGCTGCTAATTTGATGGCTTCAGTTTCTGAAACTTGATGTTGTTGTACAAGGGTGTCTAGCTCCTTCACCTAAATCCTAACCGAACATTTAGGTGATTCATCAAAAGTAGATAGAAAAAATATACCCACATCATGCTGATTTCTCCTTATGCTTCTTCCTTCCTTAATCTTGCAAAACCCTTGGAAGTTCAAGTGATATTTGAAATCCTTGGATTTAGCTTCATATTCTTGCAAATAGTCTCCAAGAGTCTCTTGCTTTGGCACACCTCCCTTTCTCTTCTTCATGAAGAAATTGCTGATAGAACGTGGTAGATCTGATGATATGGCTGAGTGCTCATATCCATAAGATGAGGACTTAGAACATTCCTCCTGTATAGATTTGTGTGAGGGAACTTGGTGTGTTTCCCTCCTCATTTCTTTGATGCCCTTGCTTTGGTCCTACAGCTTTGAAAAGAGAAGTTTCAAGAACCTATTATATCCATACAGCAAGGTTTTGCTTTGATTTCTCTTGAAAATCTCCTTCTCCCCATGAGAATACTCCATAATGCTTGGGCTCACAGGCTGAGCCAAGATTGTTGCTCTGATACCACTGTAATGATCCTTTTTTCAGGATTCAGCAATGAACCAATTGTATAACAGTCATGATGTGATGAATAAGCTTAAAATAGCTATAATAGACTATAATATATCTTTGGAAACCATAGTAGCAACATTGATTCATATTTATGATGCAAAAGTTGGGGAAAAGTAGCTAATTCAGCCCTAAAATGGGTGTATTCAGAAATCTACGTGGGAACAGGGGCTGTGGATGGTTGGAGCTATTGGATTAGGTCACGAGGGACCTCTGCTCCAAATTTTAGGTCAAACAAAAGCGTTCTAGCTCAGTTAAATAGCTTATCCTTCCCAAACTAGGCTTGAAAACCCTAATTTCCCATGACTTAGAGTATGCAGAAAGTTATGAAGCTGTAGCACTGTGATTTTATAAAGGTTTTAGATGTAAAATAGTATGAATCATTAGGAAATCAGATTTATAATATGGCTGGAGCAATAAGCAATGATAAACAGAAGATTTACATGAAAAACCCTCAATATTGAGGAGCTACAATAATAATAAAATGACTGCATAAAGGAACTGCACTGTCAATGGATGCCATGCTTCAAAAATTTTATAGAAAAATATGATATTTCATTAAATAGGCATGAAAATAGATATCTAATCTCTTTTTACATAGATCTTAAGATCACCCGGCAAGGGTTTCTCGACAGAAAATGATATACAAGAGTAGCAGCTGCAGATCTATATCTGGAAATGTGTTTTATTACTAAAACCCTGCTCCAAAATGAATAAGAATACAAAGAAATGGTTGTATACCCATTGGCTAGCTTACCGGGAGAGACAATGGTTCTCCTCTTGGGAAACTAGCTCAAAACAATGGGGGATTTACCCCCTTCCACTGCACCTCTTGAAATATGACGCAGTTTTCTGAAGAGAATGCTCTGTCACTGAATACAAGTGCTTGGCCCAACACCAGTATGTGGAAATTTCAGATCAGGAGCTCCTCTTAGATCTCTTGCTACAAGATCTCCAAGAAAAAGCAGGGTATTCCCACATGAGAAAACCCTTGCACTAAGCAGTGCAGCAACTTAGCTAAACAGCTAAGTATGCAGGAATTCTAAGCAGACCTCATGAAAATATAATATCCAATATTCCCATATGCTAGCCATCTCCTTCATTATATAATTGATGAGCTTCCTCACCAAGGGTCCCACCCACTATGAGGTTGCTTCCATGCAAAGGCTCATCCACAAAACCTACGCTGTCCAACAAGATGGTTCAATGCATCTAGACAGTTTTTTTGACTTGGTCAAACTTGACCTTGCCCACATAGTTTAGGCCTTGTTCACACATGTGGATGCTTGAATTGGTTATTACATGATCCCCTTTCACATTAGGAAGGATTTTTATTCATTTTTGAGAAAATTATGAGCCTCTTTGCCCATTTATTCACCAATCTAAGTTTTAAGAGAAAAATTAATGTTCCCATTAGCTGAAGCTAAATTAGGAACATTACAGTGTAAGAATCATAGAGATGAGATTAACACCATGGAGAACTCAAATAAGGTAGACATTGAAAGGGATGATGAAGCAGCTCAAAAAGGATCCACAGAAGCAGAATCCAACAAGAACTTGATGTGTAAAGAAAAAAACATAAAAAAGCAACAACATCAAGAGACAAAGAATGAGAGGAAGAAGCAAGAAATTGCAAAAATCTCAATTGTTCCTGAAGATGAATTGAACAAGTTTGGAAGATCTCAAGGGAGGTTATTTCCTCCTATGAAAATTACCACTTGTTTCTCTTGTCATAAACCAGGACATATTGCAACACATTGTAAGACAAGGCATATCAAATTCAACTAGCAAAAGATACAGCAAATGAGAAGACCCCCTGAAGCAAGCAGATGGAAAAGACAATCTTTCACCAGGTACACAAATAATTTCCATGGCTACTATTATTCATGCAATGAATTTGGACATGTAGCAACTCAATGTAAGACAAAGAAAATTAATCTTAACCAGCAAAAGATGCAGAAAATGAGAAGACTACATCAAGAAAACAAATGGAAAGGACAACCTTTCACCATGTGATGAGCTCCATCGTTAAAAATATTTGGAGGGGTTAATAGTCACATTTTTGCCTTCTTAAATCTATTTTTCTTGCATTTTTATTATTAGTTGGTTTTATGATGCTAGTATAGGTGGTGATTAAGGATAACATACCCTGAGTGCCTAATATAATGTTGAGTGCAGAAAATCATGAATTATTAGTCATTTTGATAAGGATTTTATCATAAAGAATCGAAGGAGACAACAAAGAGGAATTATAGGAGGATTATCCAACCTCAAAGGCAGCCAAAGGATCCCAAAGATTCTCTCTAGCGATTTGAATTCCAAAAGAAGCCAAAGGATCCCCAAGGATTCTCTCCATCAATTCGAATTCCAGAGGCAACCAAGCAACTCAAAGAGGAGTGCACCGAATCCTTATTCACTGAGAGTCAAGTGGACTCAATCACCATTTTCTAGGGAGCTGTTGGTAGCTGCCCTGTAGAATAAATATAGCAGAGCTAGAGCTAGGAAGAGTTAGTTTATTATAGTCAGTAAGTCGATTCCATTCAGAACTATTGTTGTGAGCTATTGAGATTTTTGTTTAATTCAGTGATCAAACATTCAGAGATGTATGAAGTTATTATTTTATGAAATGAGCAGACTAATTTCATTCGACTTATTTAAGTTTCAGAGGGAAAGGCTCGTGGGTTAGGGCCCAATCCATGTGCCTCAGCTTCTCTGTTGTCACTATCTTTTCCTTTCTGTCATTTAGCTAGTTTTTCTTTTTCCATTTAAGTTAGATCTGCTTCTGATAGTTTCATTGCTATTTATTTTTTGTGCTACTGTAGTTTTTTTTAATTTCTTATGCATAGTAAAATAGAGGAAAAATTCCAAAAACTGTGTTCAAGCCTCCCCCTCTCATCTATGTTAGTATAGTTCGAGCAGGGTAGACCTTCCCACATGCCAAAATTTATTTCTGTTTGAGTTTCAGGAAGAAATTGCATTACCAAGTCCGAATCTCTCTTTCCCTGTTTTATCAAGCATTTCTATCTGTTTCCCGTGCATGAATCCATAGGTGTGTTTCACTTTTTAGCACTGCTCTTACACCTCCATTCTCCTCCTTTCCTTCTCACCTTAACGTTGTACTTACCCTTTTTCCCAATGCACTTAAGCCCTTCAAGCTTTATTCCTTTGTTTTTCTCCGTTCACAGCTGCCTTACCCTTCTTATGAAAAACACGTGAAAAAAAATTCAAAACCATCGAAAACCCAACCTCTACCTTTTCTCCTTGATTCTCCTGCCACCGTACATTGTAATTCGCAAATCACAAATTTTAGCTTTTACCTTTAATCACTTATCGCTTGTTCTTGCAATTGAGATATTGCGAAATCGCAAATCACAAATCACACTGTTTACCTTTTCACATAACACTTACCGTTGTTATGGAAGTAAATCCTCTCTGTGGACAGAGATGATTCTTCTAGCCCTAGAGTGGGTCTAGTAACAAGAGGACAAACTAGAGTGCAGGTTTCTAATTACTGAATGAAATAGACAAGGTAGATCGACCTACCTGGAGTCCAATGTTGTTGTCGTGGTTGTTGTAGTGGTGGCCTCTCGATTCCTATCTTGGCAAGTCACGATCCTTTCGCCACGATGCTTGGATACTTACACAAGATCAAAAAACAAGAGCAACATATGAAACAACAATCTCATTCATAATTACTAACCAGTCAAGGAGGGTTAAGCATATTGCATCAATAAAACACATCAACACGACATGGGAACCATACAATAGTTATACATATGTATTAATAGAAGAAAGAGTTACAACCAAGCCCTGACGTCGCAACCTCCTTTTTCAGGGTTCAATTGAAGCGCATCTCGATGACTGTTAGGGAATTCGGATGAGATGAAGGCACAAGCCTAATTTCTCTCAATAAGGGACTCTTTCGTTCTATCTTAAATAGAAATCTCTCCAGCGTTTCTGCTACAATATCTTCAATTCAGCTAGCTTCATCAATGGAGGATGGCTATATTTATAGAGGGAGAGGAGGAAGTTGGGATCCCTACTATGGTGGAAGGGAGGTCTTATCCCTTGGGAAGTTTCCCCAAAAGGTGGAAACAAGAGGCCAAAGGAGGAAGGTCGTGGTTATTCAGTCGAACCACTCCCTATGACTCATCCACGAAGTTGTTGTGATCTAAAATTTTCCTCTATTTAAAAAATAAAATAAAAAGATTGGTGTGAGCAGCTAACTGAGACATAGCGCTAGCTGGCGCAAGGGCCAGTGTTAATCTACTTCATCGGCGCGAGGGCATAATGGGCTACCAGAACCAAGGCAAAAACCTGTATTTTTTATGGTCTTTTCAAGAAATGTTCAACAGAAGGAATGTTTTTCTCATAGCAAGGGATGCAATGATGGTATTTGCAAGGCATGACACTCTATTATGATCACATAAATGAGCCTCTAATGCATGGGATGGGGATTACAGGGTCAGTGAAAAAATGTTGTGTAACAGATGCCCCATAAAGCATGAGGTCTGAGAGAGGGGAAGGGGTGAAATGATTTACGAGAACACGTTCGAACCAAACACTGCTGTCAAAAGAACTGCAATCAAAAATACATCTAATATCTCTGAGACATGAACATGTGGTATGGGCACATGCATCCATAATAGAGTACATATATGAACTAAGATCCAAGGTATGGACACAACCATCCAGCAGTAAGGATCACCAAATAGACTTAGGTATCATCGCAACCATCCAATAAAAAGAGTCATGTAATAGAGGCATGATAAATCATAATATCCCGCAGCCTAGATCTTATCAGAAAAAACCTAAGGTCTTGCGCTCCATTTCAACCTGAATAAGTACAAATTAAAGCATGTGAATATGTGACTTGAAGTCGAACATGCAGGAAAGTCAGCTAATTACCAGCCAATGATGAAATTTGTTAACAAGTGCGAGAGAAACCACCAATAATGAAAATGGTTCTCAAGGTACAACATGTACAATCCATAGAATGTGAATAGTGAGCTGGCGTCGAACACCCATAGAATCACTCGATCGAAGGCCAATGATGTGAACCTATCATCGAATGTGAAGAACCTGCCATTGAGACATGTAGGCTCCAAGGTACCGGTAGGGAGTCTCTAGACCAACTTCCTGGATAATGAGCTGAAGTCGATAGGAAGTGACCTGGTCAAAGGAGGGCCATAATGTTTCCCACATCATCGACACGAGACAAAGGAACATAATGATAGTGAATCAGGACCAACAAAGAATGAGAGGGAGGTTGAAAACTGTAGAGGAAAACTTCTCTTGAACATATCAGTGACACGACTCTGGATTTGGCAGTATTTTACATCAAGGGATCTGAGGCCATGGTGACATGGAAAAGAGCAGATGAGAGGTCAAAACAGATTACCCAAACCCATGGAGGAAAAATATGAAGAAATGAGATGTCCCCAAACTGACACGTATGCAGACGAGTGTCATGTTCAAGAGTGACATACTGCCAACATAGCTAAAATCTGGTTCAATTTTCCCCCACCATTCCTGGCAAGTACCTCTTTATTCTTGCACAAGCTTGAAGAGGATAACGTATGATTGTCATATAAGTTTGTCCTTCAGACAAATCCAACCTAGTACATTTTACGAGCCCTAGGAAGGAGGAACTCGGTGAACATCATGGTGACGATGTCTGATGTCATAAGAGTTTAACGAGTCTGAAAAGGGAATAACTCGACATATTTTCATGTTTAGAGAGTTTGAAAAGAAGTAGAAAAGAAAACTCCAGCAAGTCCCTTTTCATAAATAGTCTCTCAGATCTGAAAAGGTAAAAAACAATATCCGAGAGAACCTCTTAGTCATGACAGGCTAAGGTATTCCTTTTTCATAAATAATCTATCCCAGCCCGAAAAAGGGGTAAACGTATACTGGTTAGATATCTTTTCACTTCCATTTAACGAGTTCAAAATGACAAGAGTCTTGACAATATTTTCAATTTTAGAGAGTTAGAAAAGAGCTGAAAGTTGACTCCTCCTAAAGGAACCAGTGGTATAAAGGGTAGCACCTAGTTCCGGTGATGGTGGAACTTCTCAAAACAAGTAAAGGTCAAGAGGTTGGCTAACAAGACCACTCATTGCAGTGGTTCCTCAGGAATAGGTAAAACAATCAAGTGAAGGCGTATGATCGGCCAAGCAGATGGTGACGATGGAATGAGAAAACCAAGGCTCATCTAGAAAAATAGGTTGATAACATGGAAATCACGAGAGGTAAACTGAGATTGGTTTCATTTTTACACAAGCTTGAAATCAGGAAACTCTGCTTGAGGTTGGTTTCATTTTTACACAAGCTTGAAACTTTGTAGAAAACTATGCTTGAAACCAGTTTCATTTTTACACAAGCTTGAAATAGAAAAAAACTATGCTTGAAATAATGGGCATGCCCTCAGTATGGTGACTCAATTCGAGATACATGCCCCCCAAGCTTCAGTCCATCAGAAATATGGATGGAGTGAAGGTTCAATTATGAGATCAGGGGAAGACTCGACTGGGATTTTACGAGATCTTATCAAAGACTCAAATTGAAAAGGGAACTCGTTTCATTTTTTAATGAGGTTGACACGGTAAAGAACTATCCTCATGAGCTAATTCATTTTTTAACGAGGTTCACATAGAATAAAAACTATCCTCATGACATCTTGTTTCATTTTTTAAAGAGCTTGACACAAGAAAATGAACTGTGCTACGATGAGCATGTTTCATTTTTTAAGGAGCTTGACACAAGGAAAAAAAAATGCTCCAATGACCTTGTTTCATTTTTTAAGGAGCTTGACACAAGAAAATGAACTGTGCTCCAATGACCTTGTTTCATTTTTTAAGGATCTTGACACAAGAAAACAAACCGTGCTCTAATGACCTTGTTTCATTTTTTAAGGATCTTGACACAAGAAAACGAACCATGCTCTAAAGAGCTTGTTTCCTTTTTTAGGGAGCTTGACACAAGAAGAAGAACCATGCTCTGAAGACAACTCATCATGTCGAATAAGAAGTCATGGCTTCCAAGAGGTTATCATATGATGGGAGAACAACATCTCGAAAATCAGGATCCAATACCCCCAGCACATGATGCACAACGGCGCTATCACTGAATGTGGGCATGGGATAGGTAGCCACATAATTGACTTGGGGTGGGGAAGATACAACTGGCGGATAAAGATCCGTAAGAGACGATGGCGGGCCATCTGCCACATCAAGACCAAAGAATGAAAGTTGATCAATGGTCACGATCCGACCTTTGTGTGGAAAACAGAGAACACAAAAGAGGGAGGAGACAAGTGCACCCATGGCATAAGCATAGTCATGCCCCAAGAGTAAATTGAAATAAAATGGAATTGGGACAACCATCACATCTATATATATGGTTTTCCCTCCCAAAGTAATAGGCAACTTCAGAAGGATCCCTAACGATTGACTAGTTCTTCTGTTAAAAGCCAATAAATTCTGCGTAACAGGCACAAGCGGTGGAGAGCCAAAAACTTGCAAAGTAGTTGAAGACAGAACACTAACAGATGCACCTTCATCTATAATTATGTTGGTTATGACCACATGGGAGGCTTGTACCGTGATCTCAAAAGGCACATAAGAAGGAAGGTGGTATCCTGCGAATCGACTCCAATCGAAGGAAGCGACCAAGTTACTTGGAGGGGGGACCTTTAAACTGATATGGTCATCCCCTGGTGTTACCGGAGCAAGGGGAGCATCTTCCTAGACATCAGACATGGGAGCAGGAAGAGAAAATTCTTGAGTCACAAGGACAGGAGAATATTTCTCCAAGTCCGAGGAATCTGAAGAAACAAGAAGAACGTGAGGGGGATGAGATCCACTCTCGATGGAAAAGACCTAACGAACCATAGGTGGGATCAGATCAACTCATTCCTTGAACAATGGTTGGTCAGGAATGTATTCGTGAATTTTAATTTCCGAGGGAGCGGGATCAACCTAGGATGACTCTTCACCGATCATGGTATCAACTAGCAGAGGATTCGAAGAAAGTTTCTTGTAACCAACTAGAAGGCAAGGTGAAGAAATAATAGGGTTTTCCAACACTCTTGTGGCTTCATCCATGTATGGAAAAAGGCAAATGGGATGTTTCCCTTCACACAAATTATAGGGATTGGTAAGCTTACCCTGTTTCTTATGAGTCTTATTATTTCTAGTCGAAGATGTGCCACCAATATGACTTCCAGAAGCCAACGATAATGGCAGACGTCCATTGGACCATGCTTCAAGTGCCTTGGGAATTCCAGGGAAATATCGAAGAAGATGGTCACCTTTGCACAACATGAAAGGGAATTTTACTTTACGTGAAAGGTTGGATGATTTTTCAATGGAAGGTTTCTTAAGCACAATAACTGCAGCATTAGCCCCTCGCTTATCTGACTTCTTCTTTTTCGTCTTCTTCTTCTTCTTCTTAGCCACTTGCTTACTAGAATCCAAAATTTAACCAGGTGAAGTAGAAGAGGAGAATGAAGAAATAGGCGAAGAAGGGGAGAGGTCCACTTTAAAATCAACATGATATTGTTCAGGTGGACAGGATGGTCATACAGTGGGCGGAACACTTGAGACCATAAAGGTCAAGAATAACCAAACAGGAAACCCAACAGTTAACCCAGGCAGGGATAATGTTTCCATATAAGAAGCACCAACATTTCCAAAAGTAGGAAAATGACCAGGATTCCCTTCGGAGGGGATTCCTTAGTTGGTAAACTCTGGGAAAGTTTCCATCGAAAACAACCCTAAAATAACACACTAAGGAAGATTTCGTGAACTAGGAATATTTTGTGGGAAAGTAATTTTTAAGACATTGAAACAAAACTCTGTCGTTTCATATTTTAAGAGTTGAGAAACAGACAAAATATGACTCTATTCACTTTCATATTGAACAAGCATGAAAGGACAAGTGCTCAATGATCTTTTTGCTTTTAGAGAGTCACGAAAAGACCAAAATGACTACTCAGGTAATCTAAGCAAGAGGGTGTACCAAGTTTCTGTGAACTGCCATATACACCTTGGTGATCAAATGAAAGAGAAATGACTAAGGACTTGATGTACGTGCAGGTATTCTCCCCGAATGCTATGTTCGGTGTATCACGGTTACAAGGCAGCAGAATCGGCTTCCTATGGATAAAATATTTGAACCTATGGGGGTATCCCTTTATATACTTGATGGTACGAGGAGCACAAGTCCATACTAGCACTGTCTAAATCCAAAAGGAAAAATATAGCTACTAGGTTTTAAGACGTTGGAACACGTCTCTAGCCTAGACCACTAAAATTTTTGTGTTAGGTTCCAATGTTTCCTTAGGTTAATTCAATTGATTTTATAGTTGATCTTGAATTATGTTTCAATTTCAAGGCCCTACCGAATGTCGATCTCAAATTTCCTAAATTCAAACTATATGAAAATGAACACCATTTTCCATTCAATGAACGCTAATTATGAGAAGGATAGAGATCTTTCATACAATATAAATTAATGAAATCAAACGAAGAAAACTGCTAATGCATCTAATTCAATCAAGAAAAAAATGAAAAATTCTTTCCTAGTTGATCAATCACTAGTTATGTAAAAGAACTTTTCTTTTTCATGCAAATGAAAGAATGCAATTTTTGTATTTTTTCAATGAAATGAAGCACACAATTCACTAAATACATGAAAAAACAAAACAAGCACTAGTTCTAGGATTGTGAATTTAAAGAGCTAATCTAAATAATTCAAAGAAAGCAATACAAACAAAAAAATGCACTCAAACCAATGGCACATTCTTCCAATCAAAGAAAATAGCTTTGAAATGATCCAAACAAGAAATGTGATCTATGCTTCACTACAATGAAAAGATTCTCTAGCGGAGGTTATAAAGGAGGGTTTTAGTGTTATAAAATTGGCCGAAATTGTCAAAAAAACATATGCTACCACATCTGTTTCTGGTAACGGAGGTTTTGGTGGAGCTTTTAACGGAAATTCAACACAACTAAAAAAAATGGGTAGTTGAAGGTTATTACAGATGTTTTTTCATCGGTGCTCTTATAAGGCTTTAACGCACCGGTGCGTATCGTTAAACAACGCACCAGGGCGGTCAAAGGAGAATGCACCGGGCCATTAAGGAAAACTATGACACCGGGCTTGGTGTTGGTAATACAACGCACGGGGCCATTCTAATTGGTCTTGGGATTTGAGCAATGCCCATAGGTCATATAAGCACATTGGTGCGTGTATCTTTATGAGGCATTGGTGCTCCGTATCACAGAAAAAAACCAAGATTTATAATTGGTATCGGTATTCGTGCAGTGCACATGGCATCTACAAATGCACTGGTTCTTATAGATACATAAACGCCCTGGTGCGCAGTATCACACAAACGTGCCGATATTTATAATTGGAATCGGTATTAGTGTGGCGCCCATAGAATCATAAACGCACCAGTGCATATAGACACATAAACACACCGTTTTTCATTTTGTTTTTTTTAGAAACATCCACCTCTCACATTCCAATTATTGTGATTGTTTTAAATTCATTACTCATCAAAAGTAGACACATATATATAATCTTATAACAATATTCATATGAATTAAATTTTTATTAGTGCATTTGAGAACGACAATGGAGAACGCAATAGCGACAATGGAGAATGCAATAGATTAAATTAAAACATACACACACACACACATATATATATGAATAAGACAGTATTTATCATACAAAATGGGACAATTATTTGTATCCCTTTGTTTTTCAATTGGGACACTATGTCCATTACATTAAACAAAATGTCTGATTTCACACACATATTTCAAAAAATAAAACGCCTTGATTTGATATCCAAATTACATAGTGATCATCATTCTTCGCTTGAACTGTTGTCACTGCTAGAGCTACTTCCATGACTTGGATTATTTTCAGGAATGTTGTGTTCACGGTGTTGATTGTTTTCTTCTTCTTCACTTTCCATCTACAAACATAAAAATAAACTGAAATGAGTGTATATACATTGGTGAGAATAATGAAAGTTCCAATATTAAATAATCTACATCAATGTAAATCAAAAAGAAAAATAACGTACCATAGCAAAAATTGACTCATAAACTATACACATTCTTTCAAAACCATGTACCATGCCATCTTTCAAAATTTCATCTATTGTCGCAGTTCCATACTTTGTGTCCTGCAAGTTTATATCCCATAACAAATCATATATTTAATAAAAAATATGTTTTTGTTCTATTATTTATAGAAGGAGCTAATTAAAACAAGATCAATAGATGCTTACAGATTCCACAATTAAATTCTTATATGCCAACATATACTCACAACCCATATTTAACCCAATTTCAATCAATTCGTTTGATGGTTCTTCTTTGTATGTTAACACCTATTTGAAGACATTCAATGATGATTTTTGTAAAAAAAACTTAAAAAATACAAAAATGAAATCTAGTTAAGTTGTTATAAGGAAGTTACAATTACTCACAAACTTAGAGATCAACCATTTTCTTCCTTGTCATCCTCTTTTATGTGCTGAATGTGTTCCATTTTTTTTTCTTTTCTGCAAGAAAATTCTTGAAAATTAATATTTAATGATAAATTTTTTATTTATTGTACCTAATGATCGAAAAATTCAATGATTACATATTACATTTGAAGCACATTGTTGTATTCGTTCCACTTGATCCCTCAAACTTTTGCAAAAGTTTTTCCCCTTTTCGTTAACTTCCAACACCACTCTAGATGAGCCAAGGAGCAATTCATTTTAATTTGCATGTCCTATTTTTTTCTTTTCTTAGAACAACACTCCTTTTCTGAGTTTTTGGTCCCTGTAGAACATTAAACAGATGTGAATTAGTACACTGTTTGACACATGTTATCTAATAATTTTAAGTATATTATTAATGATAATTTTAAAAAGAAACTCATATTGGATCGATAGTATTGTTTCATTCACTTGATCATCTTTTTGCAATTTTTCCATTAAAATTTTACGCTCTTCTGGTCGTAGATCAGAAATAATCATATCGAGCTTCATCATTTTGTGGCTTTGCATGATACACAGTAAACAATACATATTAGTTAAAGTTACATATAGTTCAAAAATAATATTTTTTATAAAGAATTTACAAAGAACTTGCCTTTTTTGTTTTTTTTGATTTGTTAACAATATTTTTGTTACTTGATATCTCATCAGTCATTTCTTTATCAATCTGAAACCTGTAGCATATCATTCATTAATATATTTATAAATAAATTCTCAACTTTTCAGGTAGAAAATAAATCTCGAGACACTGGTGCGCCTTTCATTAAATCCGCACCACCGCCGGTCGTGGATATATTAACAACGCACCGCAAAAAAGTATAATACACCATACGGTGCATTTGGTATTATAAACGCACCCTAAAAACAATTTAATAGACCTAACGGTGCATGGGGTATTATAAACACACCACAAAAACAGTGTAATACATCGTACGGTGCTTTCCTAGTTAAAGAGAGCACTGGTGCCCTATTTTAGATTTGGCGCATGGATTTAAAAAAACGTTTTCAATTTTTTACGACACAGAACTTGGGTGGTGCGCTGTAATAATATAGAGCATAGGTGTGGTGTCGTACGTAGGGTGCACCGATAAAGAAAAATCCATTTTTTCAGAAATTCACGCAATGGCCGAATGGATTGGGATCCGACTATGCAAGTCGTCTCGTGGGTTGGACGTCAATCTAAAATGAAAAACCCTAATTATGAAATCACAGAAACAAGGAGAAGAAAGGGAAAAAAACAAAAAAATGAAGGGCTCAGGGTAAAATGGATAAAACTAAGGAAAAAATAAAAAACTGCAAAAAAAAAGTAAAAATAATTAAATTTAATCACGAAATAGTTTGAAATTCTATGATAAAGGGCTTGAATCACTAGAGTTTTGGTTTCTGATTTTTGAATACTTCTGTTCGAACGTAGCCATCCACAGTGCCCTCATACTCTCCTGCAAAAATCTGACTCTAAATTTTTAGCAAAAATAGTGAAATAATGAAAAGTGTTTAGTATTTAAAGAATTATTTTATCAAATTAAATTTTCGAAAATATTTTTCCACCCATTTTTTAAATTTCCACTTTTTTTGAACTTAAACAAAATAAATTTGTGTTTTTTTTTATTTGTTTTTATTCGTTTCTGGTGCACGAAGAATGTGACGCACCGGTGCGTTGTATTAATACGACGCACTGGGGCCTTTTAGGATGATAAGCGCACCGGAATTTTTAAAGTTTTTTTTTTTTTGTATGTAAGATCATAATAAAATAATGATAATTATAAAGTACATGAATTTATTTTCATTATTTTCTAAACTTTATGTTACAAAAATTCGTATTATTCTAGATTTGTTATTTTACAATTATTTCCAAATTTACAAATTTAAATATTTTAATAAAATAATTTCACATTAATACAATTAAATTTTTCACATTAATAGAATTAAAATTTTACATACAACTACATTAATTAAAATTACAATTACAATTTTACAGTAATTTCACATATATGAATTATGATTAGAATTAGAATTAGAATTTTAATTTTACATACAATTACATTTACAATTGTACATATAATTACATTTACAATTACAATTTTACAAATATTTTACAGACAATTCAATTAAAATTACAGTTACAAATACAATTACATTTACAATTACAATTACAATTTTACAAATATTTTACACACAATTCAATTAAAATTACAATTACAAATACAATTACAATTTGTAAAATTTACAAACAATTAGAATTAGAATTAGAATTTTACAATTTTTTATATATACAATTACAATCATTTAAGAATAAATTAAATATTACAATTACAATTAAAATTTTACATTAATAAATATTTTACATACAATTACACTTAAAATTACAATTAGTAAAAATACAAATACAATTTCACAATTTTATATAGAATTAAAATTTAAATTACAATTACATTCACGACATAATATTTAATAAATATCATGGTCATTTAATAATATTAAATTAATTAATAAACATCATCACGATCATGATAATCATTGTACAAACATCATATTCGACTAATAAACACATTCAATTAACATCAAATTAACATTATATATTAACATCATCACAACACAAACATCAAATATACATCTCAATATAATGTCAAATAACTCATGCACCTATCACATATACACATCTATCTACAAGCTAAACATTAAATGAACATATCTAACATGACTAACAACATGCACCACATCATGATGATCATCAACATGAAAATTAAGTACAACTGCAACATGAACATAAAATACATGGACCATATATATATATATAACTGAATAATGTTAAAAATATACAACTGTAATATAAATTATGTCATGGATTAGGCGTTGGTGGTAGTATAACAACATCAATAACACTAGTACAATTGGATGCGGCCTGCTCAGTAAAGCTGGTTGCAGCCTCAACAGTCACTGGTCGACTAGCCTACTCATGATCATGATGATCACTAGTACTGATGGATGCATTCACTGGTGGTAGTACAACATGATAAATATGAGGCGTAATAGTAGTGGAGGCGGCCTAGTCAGTCAATAGTACTACAGCCTTGGCAGTCGATGGTCCAGCCTGCTCATGATGATCATGAATAGTACTCATGATGGATGCTGCAGGCTACTGACTGGACGTGGTCGATGGTCCAGCCTCATTTCCATGATGACTAGTGTCAGATGCTAGCAGTGGAGCCTCATGCTGATCATCAGGCGCGCCGCGAGGTGAATGATCATGAGATGCATCTGAGTCGTTGTTGGCGGACTGTCCATCACGTGCTACAGCTTGAATATTCCGATAGCTACGAACAATCCTCCTCAATCGTGTAACAAGTGTCGTAGCTCCTACGACATGCCGCATCAGGCCGTACATGTCACGCAACATGCCTCTCCACATCCATAACAATCTATCATTGCCTTGTATCTCTCTGTAATGAGCGGGCCTGATGCCTGCATCTGAAATCAATCCATAGAGTTGGTTGCCCAACTCCATCTGGTATCTAGTCAAAGGTCAACCAAGCTTAGCAAAAGGTGGTACCAGTGCACCATGAGGCACATAAGGATCAACACGTCTCTCTGTTGCGCCACCGGCCTCATCCTCCAGCGGCGCATCAGCCATCTCCTGATCGTAATCATCAGGATCAACACCTGGATCATTTGGTGGATCCGGCATCTCATCGCTATCAAAAGAGCCAATGTCTACAAAATATATATAAGTACACAACAATAATTAGACAATTTCATTACACAATTTAATAAAAACAAGTTAAAGAACATCTTAGAATAGATATAAATAAAACAATAATATTACCTCTATCATCTGGCGGCTCATCAGGAGTGAAGAGGATGTTGGGACACCCTCGCCAATCTAGTCCAGCATAAGGACATGGGACCATAATAAAGGGATGAAGCCCGCCAACGCTGGCTAGTAAGTCCAACGAATCATGTGATATCTTCACTGGAAACATATTGTCTCCCCTCTTGGGCATCATCTGCCCCCACATGCGCATCCGGGCCTCGAACATCAACCTACGAGGCTATCGAAAAAAACGAGGTCTCATCTCTGGAAACCTCTAAAAAAAAAAAAAAAGGTCTGAAGCAAAAGGGCAGTTGACCCTCCCTTGTGCATGAGCACGACATCTATCTAAGGCCATACAAAACTGTCACAAAAAAATGGAAGACCACCTAACAAGTCGTGGCTGTTGTACTAAAGAATCAACATAATATAAAAGCGAGCAACTAATGCATTGCCCGTTACTGGTGTTGTGTGAAATGATCGAAGCGATAATAGAGAGGCACTGCACATCCTGTCTACCAAAAGCACCTATACGTAAATGACCTCCAGGTACCTGAAACTCTGAAGGAGACAATACATGTGCTCCAATGTATCTCTGGGAGTAAACTAACTGACTCCTTGCTACACAACCAAGGGGCACATCTACGAATGAGGGAAAATCCACCCCTCTCCTCGATATTCCTGTAATAAAATAAATTTCCTCCTCAGTGGGTGTGTACCACTGGTCAAGACCAACTTGAAAATGTTGTCGGTGGGCATTCCACCTGCCGATAAGATGTCTCAAAAGCACACTATGGGCATTTAGGCCGGAAATAGCCTCCTCATAGAACTTGAGGAGGCCTACCTGCTTAAGGATCTCTTGGGTATCTACAGTAATAGGGCGAGGGAATCCATCTCTCTCCCTCTCTCTCGCCTCCCATTAGTGAATCATGTCATATTATTCTGCTTGTTGTTGCTGTTGTTGCTCATGTTCTCTCTGAATCATTGCCATATTAAATAATTTTTTTTATTAAAACAGAAATGTATTTATAAATATATATATATAATTTTTTTTGAAAAAAAACAAACATACAAGTCGGTGCTCCATAAAAACAGTCACGCACCAGTGTCAGTGCGTCCTAATATTTTAGCACACCCTCCCCATGGCCCCTAATGAAGCAGACCGCATTGGATTCGGTGCTGATGTCTATTTTTCAAGCACCGTGGACTGTATATAATTCAGAATAGCGGTGCGCTAACTGAAATATATGCCTCGACACATATAGTCGTGTCAGTGCACCGACTTCATGACAATGACATAGTTGACAGTGCAGTCTTTTACCTGGCCACACCGTTGACCCTCTCGGAATGCAAAATGCAGTGCACTGACATAAACCGGGGCAGCAAATGCATTCAATGCACCGCACTGTGATTGTCGGGGTCAATGGTGCGCCTGGATAAATGAGCGCACTGCCTTTTTTCTTTTTTCTTTTTAGTTTAAAATTATTCGGGGTGCCTTCCGGCACTGCCCCGGAAACGGTGCGGTTATCGTTAGCACTGATAGCGGTGCTGCCTGTAAATTTTACAGGTAGCACCACTATCCGGTGCGAGCCAAACAGCTCGAGCACACCACGTGGTAAATTTTTTTTCTTTTTTAATGGTTATTTTTAAGCTTCTTTCAATTTCTAATCCGCTAAAAGGCTTAATTATAGAAAAACTAGAAAAATACATGTACATTTCGCTGTCGAGGAGGCATATTAGCTGTGAAATTTGGAAAATAAATTTTTCCCACTATTTTACAAAATGCAAGCTGGAGATTGGTGGCCAATGCAGCGCAGCAGTGCGTGCAATGGGTGCAATGAGAGCACCGATGTCAGGGTGGCTCAGAAATAATGAAATAGCACCAGGGCTTGAGAGCTTTGGAGCACTAAAGAAAGTGAATAATGAAGTTTTTTGGCTGTAAATTTTTTTTAATTAACCCTGTTTCGGTGCGCAGGGTTTTATAAGCGCACCGGTGCTGTTAAATAAAACCGCACCCGGATGTTTCAGTTTCGGCACGAAAATTTGATGATGCACTGGGGCAGCGTAATGGTAAAGCACTAGTGCATAATAATTGCAAAGCACCGGTTTTTTTGCCTTAATTTTTTTTATATATAACGCTATTCCAGTGCATTCGGTTTCTGGCACACTGGTGCTATTAGAGAAGAACGCACCAGCTCGTTTATGTTTTGGCGCAATGTTTTATGATCCACCAGTGCAGAAGACTATTGATGCCCCAATGCGTTACAGTAATTAGACGCCCCAGCAGTGTGTGTACTTCGTGCATGCTGTCCAGTGTGCCAATGTTCGGTGTGCACTGGTGCGTTCTATGGTATCGTGCGCACCAGTAATTGATAGCTCAGGAGCACTAGAAAACTGAAAAATCCGAGTTTTTTGTTGTAATTTTTTTTTAATTTAACCCTTTATCGGTGCACGTTTTTTATAGGTGCACCAGCACTATTTGCTACAAATGCACCGGTTGGTTTGTGTTTTGGCGCATTTTTTATGATGCATCGGTGTGGTTTCTGTCTATCGCACCGGGTCGTTTCGGTGTTGTCATTGTGTTTTATAATGCATCGGCCCAAACGAGTTGTGAGGCACTAGTTCTCTATTATATTATGACGCACTGGGTGGGTGTGTATGGAGTCCACGGTGTCCGGTGTGCCAATGATTTTGTCCCCACCGGTGCGTTCTTTTTTTGAGAGCACTGGGGAAAGTTTTAACAATAAGAGCATCGATAGGAAAACATCCGCAAAACCCTCCACCCACCAACCTCCTCTAGTAACCTCCGCTAGAGACAGATGTATGGGGTATTTTTCTTTGTGGTTCCTCAAAAACATCTGCTAGAGGGTATTTTCCTTGTAGTGCTTGGAGCAGCAAGAAGAACAATCAAGCGAAATCCGAAATGATAATTCAACCAAAAAAAATGCTCAAAGGATAAAAAAGAACTAAATGCAATTGATCAAGAGATGTGACTGAAAAGAACCAAAAGAATCAACTTCCAATCAGAAGGCTCAGTGAGCTAAGACGCTCAGAAACACTAAGGCCATAAACTGCGCTGATAAGTAAACAGACGTACAACTTAGAAGAATAAGTCTATGACAGTCAAAACAATCTCAACAGAACAATTGCTGATAAAAATTCCACCCAGAGGCAGGCACAAATTACCAAAAAAATAAAAAGAGCAGTCAAACCAAACCCTACAGGATTCAGCGCGACTGTGAGGCAGTAATCCGTGCCAAACAGAGGTTGGTACTAGTGCAACACAAGAAACATGTGCCAATCGGCTCGACTGTTCAACCAAAAAGTGCGCCAAGCCAGATATCTATGGGAGAATGGGAAATCTAATGAGAAGAGGTCAATCTTGGCACTCTGGAGCTGAATAAGAGGACTCTAATCAAGCAAATAGACCAGAAAAGATAGATAAAAAAGCAAACGACCGAAGTCAACTTGACAAGGGAAAAAATAAAAACTCACACTGATCCCCAGTGAAGTTGCCAATTTGTTATGGAAGTAAATCCTCTCTGTGGATAGAGACGATCCTTATAGCCCTAGAGTGGGTCTAGTAACAAAAGGAAAAACTAGAGTGTAGGTTCCTAATTACTGAATGAAATAGAAAAGGTAGATTGATCTACCTGGAGTCCAATGCTGTCGTCGTGGCTGTTGTAGTGGTGGCCTCTTGATTCCTATCTCGGCAAGTCACGATCCTTTTGGTGTGATGCTTGGATACCTACACAAGATCAACAAATAAGACTAGCATACGAAACAAAAATATCATTCATAATTACTAACCAGTCAAGGAGGGTTAAGCATGTTGCATCAATAAAACACATCAACGCAACATGGGAACTAAACAATAGTTATGTAGATGTATTAATAGAAGAAAGATTTACAACCAAGCCTTGACGTCGCAGCCTCCTTCAGTGGGGTTCAGTTGAAGCACGTCTCGATGACTGTTAGGGAATTCAAACGGGATGAAGGCAGAAGCCTAAGCTCTCTTAATAAGGGACTCTTCCATTCTATCTTGAATATAAATCTCTCCAACGTTTCTGCTACTATATCTTCAGTTCAGCTAGCTTCATCAATGAAGGATGGCTATATTTATAGAGGGAGAGGAGGAGGTTGGGATCCCTACTATGGTGGAAGGGAGGCCTTATCCCTTGGGAATTTTCCCCAAAAGGTGGAAACAAGAGGCCAAAGGAGGAATGTCGTGGTTATTCAGTCGAACCACCCCCTATGACTCATCCACGAAGTTGCTGTGATCGAAACTTTGCCTCTATTTTAAAAAAAAATTCCATAAACAGATTGGCGTGGGCAGCTAACTGAGATAGAGAGATAGCTAGTGCGGGGGCTAGTGTTAATCTGCTTCATCGACGCGAGGGCATAACGGGTTACCAGCGCCAAGGAAAAAAGAGGTGTTTTTGGTGGTCTTTTTAGGAAATGGTGAACAGAAGGATTGTTGTCCTCATAGCAAGGGATGAAATGATGCTATTTGCAAGGCATGATACTCTAGTTTGATCACAGAAATGAGCCTCCAATGTGTGGGATGGGGATTGCAGGGTCAGTGACAAAATGATGTGTAAAAACTGCTTATTCCGCTGATGCGATAACTCCTCCATGTCACTCATCGTACTTCTCACTTCGCTAAACTTACCACACCACAGATCGGAGCCCGCAACTTTTACTGCGTCACAAATCACACTTCACATCATTTAGCTTTTTACATAACACTGATCGGTCATTCCACCGATGAGATAGCTCTTCCATGTCACCTATTGCACTTCACATTTCGCTGAACTTACCACATCACAGATCGCAACCTGTAACTTTTACCGCATCACAAATCGCACTTCGCACATTTTAGTTCGTTCTTTTTAATCCTTATTGATATCCCTTTAAACTTTCAATATTGCGATTGCAACATCCCATATTGTAACTTTCGTCCTCCATCGCACTCTGCCATGTCACACATCACAAATCGCACTTTGCACACTATAGTTCGTTTCGTTAGCCTTTATTGCTATCCCTTTAAACTTGCGATATTGCGTTTGTGACATTGCACATCGCAACTTTTTTCCTCCATCGCACTCTGTGATCGCAATTTTGAATTCTTGCCGCTCCAAATCCATTTCTCGTTCTATAAGAATGTTTCATAAGGGTTTAATCCCATCTTTCCACTTCCCAACCTCGTTTCATGTGTTAAACCCCCCATTAGCCTCGTTTAGCCCTTCTCTTCCCTCTAAGATGCAAATTAACTCTTTTTAATTAAAATTAAGGCATGGATAGCTTAGTTGCATGACTAGGAGCATGGTAGATAGATCATAGGATAAGTAGAGTGCATTTATCCGTTTGGCCAAGTCAAGTGTGGTTTAGAATTAACTTCCTTTCTTCGAATTAAATTAGTTTCATTCTTGTCATTTCCTTTCACCAACTTAGTTTAGTTTCCTTTTTGTCATTTCCTTCCAGCAATTTACTTTCCAGTTGTTCTCATGGTTTAAGAAATAGAACCCTTTCGTAAAGTAGAAGAGGATGACATGAACATAATGCATCTTCTATGTGTATAGCACTGTCACCTAAAAGTTTGTACGAACCCCAGGTTGATAAAGTAAAGTAGGGCAGCCCCTGGGAGTTGCAACACTCTTGGTGCAATACCAGGGCTCACCACTTTTTGTCGTCGTTGCCGGGGAGGTGTCTAGTAGATGTTTTTAATTTTTTTTTAGAATTCCATTCTGCTTTCCTTTCTTTTCATGCCATTTCAGAAATATTGAAAAAAAATTCAAAAAGATCTTATTTTCATGCCTCGTAGGACTAGGAATACCCAAAGAAAAATCTTAACTAAAACCCACACATCACCTCCCAGCCACCCTTCACTCTTCTTTAGTGGCAGTGAGATTGAACCCCCTATAGGAGAGGCTTCTGAATATTTTGAGGATGCTATTGGGGAAGAAGAAGAAGAATACCTTGTTTCAACTGAGGGACCTACTTCACCTATCTTAACCATGGCTGGGACCTAGAGATCCTTTCCCATAAGAGAGGAAGATGGGGAAACTAAGATTAAAAACATTAGCCCCTCAACTCTTCCACACTTCCATGGAATTACCTCTGAGGACCCTGACACATTCATGTTTGAATTTTCTATTGTTTGTAGGAATTATGACTACACCTTTGATGATCAGAAGTTGAAGCTATTTCCATCCACCCTTAAGGATACAACCTTGTGTTGTTTCATGGGTCTTCTTGAGGATAACATCACTACTTGGGCATAGATGGAAGAGACCTTCAGCAGCAAATACAAAGACTATTGTAGATCCAAGGAAACTAAGGATAGAATATTTAGGATGACTCTAGGTCCTGATGAATCCCTAGAGGATTATGAAGGGAGGTTTTAATTGAAATATAAGAGAGCCAACTGTACTCTTGATCCTGACTCACTTAAACTTGTACTTCTTCAAGGGATCAATGAAGAGATGATAGAAAACTTGAATATGTTATCAGGAGGAGATATCTATCGACAACCCTACGAAACAATCAGAACTGTTTTCTAGAATTGTTTTCTAGAAGGGAAAAGCTAGCCAAAGTACATCTAATACCCCTTCCTCTTCCACCTTCATAAAACATGAGATTGGAAACTTGCTAGAGGACTTCAATAGTGACATGTTGCACACCTTTTATTTGAAAATGGACACAATGTAGGTCAAAAGGAAGCAAGAGGAAGCAAAGAGAATCTTGGCCATATTTTTTCCTAGATGTACTAGGAAGAACCCAAGAAATGAATGTCCACTAAATGTCATAGAGGTTTGCTTAGTCTGTGAAGAGAATCATGCCACATATAAGTGTCCCTACTTAACTGGACTTAAATCTGTATATCAAGGTGGGGAAACAATGCCAGAGCAACTCCGTTTCATTAATCAGAGAAGGCCTCAAGGCCCTCAGCCATATGAACAAGGTATGAAAGGTGCACCTTACTCTTATTATTACAAAAATCAGAGTGCACCCATGCAACCTTGGTACAACCCCACTCCTCCATCCTAGTCTACACCTCCTACTTGGCCTTCCAACCCTTCATATCATCCTTAACTAGTAAACCAACCATTTCAGCAGTGTGTTCCACAAAAACCTCAGTGGGGAAAACCATCCCAAGGGTGGGGGCCTCAAAAAACTCAATTACCTACTCTAATGCCTCCACCCCAACCCCAACCTCAACCTCTACTTACTCATGCTACTCCACCTAGGCTACCTATACCTGCACAACCAAATCCAAAAACAACAAACAGGAACAAGAAGCTCCCAGTGGAGAAACATCCCATCCAGCTTATGCTATGGAGATACAGGAGGTCAATATCAGGTTGTTAGGTCCCTATATCACTAGTATAGCCCCTTATTATTGTTAGTGTAAACCCCTTATTGTTATTATTGTACCCTTGTAACCCCCATTTTGTTATTATTGTGCCCTTAAATTATTATTGTTAGGTCGGCTAGGATTACATCGTGGCCCAGTAGGATTAAATTATGGCCCCATGCACTCCTATATATAGAAAGGAGGTATTGTGAATTGTATCATCCAAGAATTGTTCATTTATGTAATGTATTGGAGGTTTCCCCCTCGAAGTGGCTTATTTCTAAGGCGTTGATATCTTTTTCTTCTATTTTTGGAGCTGGTTACACAACATTTGGTATCAGAGCTTTGGATTCTAGGGTTTCGCTGCTCCAAACAGGTCATCGTGGCATTTTCGCTATAAATTTTTTTCTACAAAGTTGCAGAATCTGAAATTTTTAGGGTGCGAAGAAAACATCCTGAGGAAGCTTGTATAAAAATTTCAGAGTTTGGTTCGCAATAATTTCGGAGATATGATCTGTGGAAGTCAGGTATCGTTTCAGGATCCTAAACAGGTCATCGTGGCATTTGCGCTATAAATATTTTTCTAAGAAGGATCAGAATCTGAAATTAATATGGTGTGAAGCTGAAATCCTGAGGAAATGCATCAAAAAATGTCAGAGCTTGGTTCGCAATATGTTTGGAGATATGATCTGTGGAAGGTAGTGCTTTTTCAGGCTCCTGAATTTCATCTCAAAGAGGTGATCGTGGGAAAAGTTCAATAACTCTCTCTCTGAAGATTGGATTGGAGTGCCGTCAAAAGTGGTTGCAAGCACAAAGCCTTTAGTTTCTTGTCTATCAATTTCAGAGACAAAGGACAAAACAGTGACATGTGGAAAGTCGTACAAGTTCGCTCTACTGAACCAGTCCAGAATTAGGTCATTGTGGGAGATTGGACACAACTTTGTCTTGGAGAATCAAAATCAGGTCAGACCTGTGGCATTTGAAAGAAGCTTCAGAGGGCTACTACAGAGCTGAATTTCAGATATCGAATATTTTCAATTACATAGATAATTCAATTTCAATATCGAGCACCTAAAAGCTAGTAAAAGGTGTGTATTTTTTTTTCCGAATTGCATAAGTCTTGTTTGAAGAATCAAGTTGAATTGATTCCAAGGGCATCTTGTAGAATAGATATCAATATTGGATTCTAAAATGGCCCCTAAGAAGAATTCAACACCCATTAAGCCTTCAGAAGGCTCTACCATGACTCATGAAGATGAAGAATTGCAACATGATCTATCAAAATTACAAGAGCAAATGCAACAGTTTTCACTCTCGCAAAGAGAAACAAAAAATGAAATGGAAGTTTTGAAGAAAGGCATGGAAGTGAAGATGGAAGGTTTGAAGAAAGGCATGGAAGCTAAAATGGATGGCGTGGAAGCTAAGATGGATGACATGAAAGACAACATGGAAAACATGAAGAGTGATCTAAAAGCATACATGGAAGGCTTGATGACAAGCTTAAAACCAGAAATGATTCCTAATGACGGAAATATAGGAGAAGAACCTCATGATGAGAACAAAATAAATGTTAATCATGATTTCATAAACTCAAATGTTGGCGGGAAGAACCACCATATTCCAAAAATGGATATGAAGAAGTTTGATGGAAAGGATCCTGTAACATGGATACTACAGATGAAGCAATATTTTGATCTCCATAACGTGCAAAACACAAAAAAGTTACACATTGCAACTTTACATTTAGAAAAAAATACATTTGTATGGTATCAATGGCTTTGCTCCCGTAAAAAAATTGTCACTTGGTCAATTTTTACGGAGGAAATGATAGCACATTATGAGGATACAAAGAGCAACACCTTCTTTACCCAATTGATAAATCTCAAACAAAAGGGTTTAGTGGGGCAGGACATTGAGGACTTCCAAAAATTGAATATAAGGGTAACTGATCTTACAGAGGAACACAGGATTGATCTCTTCCTAGGCACTTTAAAGGATAACATCCAACATGAAGTTCGCGTTTTGGAACCCGATTCATTGGAGAAGGCATTCAGGTTGGCAAGAAAAGTTGAATGTAAAATTATGGCGACAAGGAAGCCTACCACTCAATTCTATAAAGAAGGAAGTGTTACTACACCTAGATTTCCACAACCTACAAGGTTGACACCACAAAAATTGGAAGAAAAAAGAGCAAAAGGGCTTTGCTACAGTTGTGATAGCAAATACACTAAAAGTCATAAGTGTGCTGAGAAGAAATTATTTTACATAGATTGTGAAGAGGAAGAAGAAAATGAACAAGAAGAGGATATACACCAGGAACCAACCCTAGAAGAGGAAGAAATGAATCCGACCATATCGTGTAATGCACTGGCAGGAATTGCCACTCCTCAAACTCTCAAGATACAAGGACAAATCAAGAAGAAAAAGGTAATAGTGTTGATTGATTCAGGTAGCACCCATAATTTTATTCATTGTAAGGTAGCCAAGGAATTAAATTGTTTCCTATACCCAGCACCAGAATGTCAAGTGATGATTGCAAATGGAGGAACTATAAATTGCTCGAGAAAATGCCATAATATCAAGCTAACCATGGGGGAATATGTATTGACTAGTCCAATGCTTTCCATTCCTATGGGAGGTGCTGATGTTGTACTAGGAGTACAATGGTTACAATCTTTGGGGATGGTAGTTTTTAATTTTCAAGAACTTTTCTTGAAATTTTTTTCAGAAGGAAAGGAAGTCGAATTACGGGGTATTGCAGGGAAGCCGGGAAAGATAATAAGCTCTAATGTCATGACAAAGCTTCTAAAGAAAGAACAACGAGGTGTAATTGCACAATTATGCTCACTGGAAGTTCCAACATCAAAATCATCTATTTCTGCAGATCTCCAACAAGTCTTGGACAATCATTCCAAGGTGTTTGAAACTCCCAAAGGACTCCCACCTATTCGTGATCATGATCATGCCATTCATTTGATTCCAGGAAGTGTTCCTCCAAACATCAGGCCTTATAGATATCCTTACTTCCAAAAGAGCGAAATTGAACGTATGATTGCAGAAATGTTAGAGGCGGGTACAATTCAACCCAGTCAAAGTTCTTTCTCTGCTCCTGTAGTGTTGGTACACAAGAAGGATGGATCATGGCGAATGTGTCCGGATTATAGGGAGCTCAATAAGCTCACCATTAAAGACAAATTTCCCATTCCTGTGATTGATGAATTATCGGATGAATTACATGGAGCAATTTATTTTACCAAGTTGGATCTTCGTTCAGGATATCATCAAATTAGAATGAAGACTGAAGATATTCCAAAACAACATTTCGAACTCATGAGGGTCATTATGAATTTTTGGTCATGCCTTTTGGCCTTACCAATGCACCTTCTACATTTCAAGGGTTGATGAATTCCATTTTCAAACCCTTCCTTAGAAAATTTGTGCTAGTATTTTTGATGATATACTATTCTACAACAGGTCTCGGAAGGATCATGTTCAACATGTTGACAGGGTGTTCAAACCATTGCAGGAGAAACAATTATATGAAAAAACATCCAAATGTTTCTTTGGAGTACAAGAGGTGGAATATCTGGGTCATATTGTATCTCACGAGGGTGTTAAGGTAGACCTTAACAAAATTAAAGCCATTAAGGAATGGAAAGTCCCCACAACCATAAAGCAGTTGCGAGGATTTCTCGGGTTAACAGGGTATTATCGCAAGTTTGTTAAGAATTATGGGAGAATAGCAGCACCTTTAATAACATTATTGAAGAAAGATGCATTTTCATGGACTCCTGAAGCAACTAAGGCCTTTGAACGTCTTAAAGAGGCAATGTGCCTAGCACCGGTCTTAGCTACACCAGACTTCACAAAACCTTTATTGTGGAATGTGATGCCTCAGGAAATGGAATTGGTGCAGTTTTAATGCAGGAAGGAAGACCCATTTCTTTTGAAAGTCGTCCAATCAAAGGAAAGTATTTACAGAAACCTATTTATGAGAAGGAAATGTTAGCAATACTGCATGCACTAAAGAAATGGAGAACTTACCTAATGGGAAGACACTTCAAGGTAAACACTGATCATGATAGTCTGAAACACTTTTTGGAACAAAGACTATCTTCAGAAGAGCAGCAAAAATGGGTCACAAAGATGTTGGGTTATGACTTTGAAATAATCTACAAAAAAGGAAAGCTTAATGTTGTTGCAGATGCACTCTCAAGAAAGAATGAAGAGGTGGAAGCATTGCTTTGTGCTATTTCTATTATCCAACCAGATTGGATAACCGAAGCAAGAGATGAATGGAAGAAGGAAAAAGATGTATGGACACTCATTCAAAAGTCGCAGCAAGATCCTAGTACATCTGATACATTTAGTTGGAAAAATGATTCCTTATGGTACAAAGATCGCTTATATCTTTGTAAGAATTCCCAACTAAAACAAAAGATTCTTCTCGAATTGCACACTTCTCCTTTAGGAGGACACTCAGGATTTTTAAAAACTTACCACAGGGTGAAGAAAGAATTTTTTTGGGATGGCCTTAAATCTGATATTCAAAAGTTTGTGGCGGAATGTTTGGTTTGCCAGCAGAATAAAGTGGAAACAATTAAGACCCCGTGACTTCTACAACCTTTATCCATTCCAAGTCAACGTTGGGAGGAGATTTCAATGGATTTTATCACAGGTTTACCTAAGTCCGAAGGAAAGAGTGCCATCATGGTGGTAGTTGATAGACTTACCAAGTATGCACACTTTTGTGCTTTATCTCATCCATTTAAAGCAAGTACAGTTGCTACTACATTTATGGACAGAATTCAAAAGCTACATGGAAGCCCAAGGGTTATTGTGAGCGACAGAGATCCCATTTTTACCGGAAATTTTTGGACGGAGTTATTTTCTTGTTTGGGTACTCAATTAGCTCATAGCTCATCTTATCATCCTCAATCTGATGGTCAAACTGAGATAGTAAATAAATGTTTGGAAGGATATCTTCGTTGTTTTGTATCCGATAAACAAACACAATGGGTCAAGTGGTTACCTCTTGCTGAATGGTGGTATAACACTTCCTTCCATACTACAGCAAAAATGACCCAATTTATGGCACTTTATGGATATCATCCACCATCCATCACATCATATTTAAGAGAAAATTCGAAGGTTCAAGCAGTGGAAGATCACATCGAGCATCAGCAAGAAGTTCTCCAACTCTTAAAGGATAACCTGAATTTGGCACAAAATCGAATGAAACAACAGGCAGAACAACATCGTAGCGAGAGAAGTTTTGATGTAGGAGATTGGGTATTTTTACGGCTACAACCATACAAACAAATGTCCCTCAAGCAAGCAAAGAAGGATAATAAATTATCGCCAAAGTACTATGGTCCTTACAAGGTGTTGCAAAAGATTGGTACTATGGCATACAAATTGGAGCTTCCTGCTTTTTCGCGAGTACATCCAGTTTTCCATGTTTCATGCTTAAAGAAGGTTATAGGTGAAAATCTTCCAGTTCAAACAGTATTGCCAGAACTTGATGGGGAAGGGAAAATCATATTGGAACCTGAAGCAGCCATGGAAAAAAGAACTCGACAACTACGGAATCGATCAATTTCAGAGTATCTCATCAAGTGGAAGAACTTACCCACTGAAGATTCTACATGGGAGGATGAGAATTTTATACAGAAGCACCCGGAGCTACTCAAGTGTTGAGGACAACACTTTTTTTGAAGGAGAGGGGCATGTTAGGTCCCTATATCACTAGTATAGCTCCTTATTATTGTTAGTGTAAACCCCTTATTGTTATTATTGTACCCTTGTAACCCCCATTTTGTTATTATTGTGCCCTTAAATTATTATTGTTAGGTCGACTAGGATTACATTGTGGCCCAATAGGATTACATTATGGCCCCATGGACTCCTATATATAGAAAGGAGGTTTTGTAAATTGTATCATCCAAGAATTGTTCATTTATGTAATGTATTGGAGGTTGCCCCCTCGAAGTGGCTTATTTCTAAGGCGTTCATATCTCTTTTCTTCTATTTTTGGAGCTGGTTACACAACACAGGTCGGGAAGATTACTCCCTGACAACCATCCCCCATCTCCACCTGTAGAGGTTGAGGAGGAAAAGGAAGAAGATAACACTCAAATCCAAGAACATCCTTTTCCCGAGTGCTTGATCCACTGTAGTCAACACACCCCAGAGTAGACTAAACTCCTGGGAGAATTGGAAATTTTTTGTGTAAAGATACCACTTATCTAGTCCATTAAGGATGTCCCTATCTATAATAGGCTCGTCAAATAAAAGCACTTCAAGAATCCTGGGAGAAGGAAGAGAGATGCCCCCACCATAAATGTGGTAGGACAACTGACTGACCTGATGTTGGGGAAGGTGATATTTCCAAAATACTTGGACCCTAGTAGTCTAGTTTTTGATGTGCATATATACGGTGTCATAGTCCCCAACACTTTGATTGATTTAGTGGCTGCCATCAATATCATGACTAAGAAAACTATGTTGAAACTTAATCTCCAAGGGACTTTGAGGAAAACCACAACAGTTATGCAACTTGCAGATCGGTCCATAGTAACTCCAGAAGGAATTATTGAGGATATTATGGTTACCATTAACTCTTGGGATTATCCTATAGATTTCCTGGTACTGCAACCAAAACCCGGGTTTAATGGTTATCCTCTCATCTTAGGGAGACCTTGGTAAACATGACTATAAAGAATGGGCCTTTGTCTAAACAACTAGTGTTATATCCTCCAGCCCAACCTTCCATTAATCATGATCTCCCTATATGGTTGGAGGATGGAGAATATGAGTTATATAACACTGGCCCTATGTGTAACATAGATGTTATTCTTAGAGGGGGAAAGCTTGATGAAGATGAACTCATCAACCAAGCCATTCAAAACCAGTCCTCCACTAACACTCCTCTCGAAACCTTAGTCAAATATTTTGAAAGCCAAACTTGGATGGAAGTGCACTTAGTTGAGACAACCTTTGAAACCACCAAGGATATTGAGTTTGGCCCATCTAGATCTCTGAAAAAGAACCCAAACTTCTTGAATGAAGAAGAGAAGCAGCTATGCCTGATTTTGAAAGAAAATCTTGAAGCATTTGCTTGGGATTACAAGGAAATGAAAGGGATGCATCCTTCAGTATGCAAGCATCAAATTTACATCAAATAATGATGCAAGCCTGTGAGATAACCCCAAAGAAGGATGAACCCGGCTCTGAAGGACATCCTCAAAGAAGAGCTGCAGAAACTATTGGATGTAGGGTTCATATATCCTATATCCGACAATGAGTGGGTATCTCCTCTTGTCCTAGTCTCGAAGAAGAATGGGAAGTGGAAAATTTGTGTTGATTATCGAGAAATTAACAAAGCCACCAAGAAATACCATTTCCATTTGCCCTTTATAGATCAAGTCTTGGATGGCCCTGCAGGGAAGAATTTATTTTCCTTCTTAGATGGGTTCAGTGGATACAATCAGATTCAAATCAAATCTGAAGACCAGGATAAGACTACTTTCACCTACCCTTGGGGTACCTTTGCTTATAGAGTCCTACCCTTTGGGTTATGCAATGACCCAGACACCTTCCAGAGGGTTGTCTTGAGCATATTTTCTGAGTTAGTACATGAATCTGTAGAAATCTACATGGATGATTTCACACCATATGGGGATGAATTCTAGGAATCTCTCTCCAAGTTGGGTAAAGTACTAAGAAGTTTCATCGAGATGAATCTCTCCTTGAGCCCAGAAAAGTGTGAATTCCTAAAGAAAGTAGGGGTTGTATTAGGACACTCCATATACCACGTAGGAATATAGCTAAACTCGAACAAAATCACTATCATCAAAAGGGTACCTGCTCCTCAAAAGCATAAAGATGTCAAGACTTTATTAGGATTAGCTAGTTACTATAAAAGATTCATCAAAGATTTTAGCAAGATGGCTTCACCATTATGTAGGTTATTGGCCTAGGATTCTGAGTTTATTTGGTCTGGCCCTTGTCAATAGGCTTTCGAGCTCATTAAGAAACAGTTGACTACTTCCCCCATCCTCCAAGTTCCAAATTGGACTCTCCCTTTCCACATCCACACTGATGCATCCGAAAAAGTTGTAGGGGAAAAATTAGGACAATTAGAGGACAAAATACCTTATGCCATTTATTTCATCAGCAATAATTTTTCAAAGGCCAAGCTGAATTATACTGTTACTAAGAAGGAGATGTTAGCCATTTTCCATGCATTGAAAAAATTTAGGCATTATTTCACTAAATATCAGACCTTTTTCCACAGTGACCATGCAGCCATCAAGTATTTAATGAAAAAATCAGATGTAAATGCTAATATAATTAGATGGTTGTTACTTTTGTAGCAATTTGATTTGACTATTGTTGATAAATATGGAAAGGAAAATGTTGTTGCAGATTTTTTTTCCAAGTTAGTTCTCCCTGCAGGTGAAGAAGGAATGGTGGATGATCAACTGCCATATTAACACCTCTTTGCCATAACAGCACTCTAACCATGGTTTTCTAATATAGCCAACTACTTGGTTGTTTTAAAACTCCCTCCTAATCTTTCATTCATGGAGAGGTCCAGCAGAATCATTAGAAAAAGGGCCCCTTTCACATGGATTGGGGGAAATATTTTCAAGCTAGGCCCTGATCAAATCCTATGGAGATGTGTGAGGGAGGAAGAAAGTTTTCCTCTCTGAATGTCATGATAGCCAATGTGGAGGCCACTTTTCTGCAAAGAGAGCTTCTTACAAAGTTTTGCAGGCAGGATACTATTGGCCTACCCTTCACCAAGATTCCAAAAGATACACCAGCAGGTGTGACTAGTGCCAAAGGATGGGGAAACCCCACACAAAGGGGTGAAGTGCCTTTACTCCCTCAGGTGGCTCTTGAGCCATTTGATAAGTGGGGAATGGAATTTGTTGGACCTATCGATCTACCATCCAGACCAAATGTAATATTCCCAAATGGGGAACGCAGCAATACAATGCATAAATATAGGAAAATAACACAGATCATATTTTATAAAGAAGGATGTCAATATGGAGACCTTTCATTAGTCATTATAGCATAAAAATACATGTTAAAAGTAGCCCATAAGATTCATGACAAGAAAATACAAGTCTCCAATGACATAAATCCATCAAAATGAGGTGCTGCAACCATATATTAAGACAAAAAATTCCTTACAACGTTATTTATTGGCTCTGCAATAGCTGTAGATTACACATCAGATCTAGATCAAGTACGTGGACAAAATGTTAGATCTATAGTAGATCCATGCACTATACAAGCTCCTTTATTGAATCCCCTTGGGGATTTTAGCAAAACACCATGTACAAAATGTAGATCTGAGATCTAAGACTGCATATCTACAGAAATATTCAAATCTGGAAAGTGGATCTGATTTGATATAAACAATAAAATTTTCTACTCCAATAGATCTCCAAATTCAAGGGCAGATCCCCAACACCTATAAAATCACTCTCCAAATGATGTTCTAAAACACCCTGCAAATACACCTACAGGAATAACGCAGATCTGGATCTATACTATGTTGTAGGGATCAAAATGTAGTTAGCCTACAACCAAGATATGAAAATAATGCTCAATTTCTTCAATATTTTCCTCCCAATGAAGTAGAAACCTCCTCCATTGAAAAGAAGCACTAAAATGGACTAGATCTGAAAGATCTAATATCCACTTGTTGCAGTTTGCAAAAGAAGCCAAACCCTCAATAGGATCTATGCTGTAGTTGAAAGAAGTAGCTTGGCCCTACGCCAAATAGTGGAAAATGCAATAAAAACTCTCCCAAGAGGTACTCAATGGGAAGAGGTGGGATTCCCGACTAGGAACACCCAATGCTAAACAACGTTCATTCTCAGCTAAACAACAAGAGAAAGATATATGTCTAAACAGATAATATATTCAGAAATCTGATAATCATCAATAACCTTCTAATGCTTCCATCCCCTTCCTTTTATAAGACAAGATCTTGCAAACCCTAAACAACCTCTAATGAAATCACTTCTTTCAGACAAGGCATCTCCATCTAAAACTACATTGTGCCTCATTGATGGCCACTCCTCTATGAAAATGTTGTAGAACTGGTCAAGTTTGACCCAGTCAACATGTTTTAGCCCCTATCCACACCTTAAGGTGCTTTATTCAGTTGAAAATATGATCCACTTTCACATGAGAAGTGGTTTTATTCACAATAAAGAGTTTTATGGGCCTCCCCACCCACTTATTCACCTATCAATGTGAAAAAAAAAAATTTAATACTCCATTTAGATATAGGCTAATTTAGGAATATTACAGTCCTCCCCTCCAAAATGTTTCTTGTCCTCAAGCAACTACAAGGACATTGCAAAAGCTCCAATGGATATATCTCCTCCCAAGAATACAAGTTTGCCTTTGGTGAATAAACCAAATAGCTTTCATCATGAAGAAGTGGGAGGTGTTAGTGACCTATGAATATAGGATTCATAATTTTGACTTAACTGATGACAGTCTTGTAAATATGTACATAATTTTCCTTCTGCAAGTTGTATTCCCATATTTTGTAAAAAATAAAGAAACAAAAAATTAAAAAAGAGGGTAAAAAGTCCTAAAAGAAAAATAAAAGGACTTAAAAAAAAGAAAAAGATAGACCCCAAAGAAAAAAGGAATAAAACATGAAAGTGTGCAAGCCTAAATGCCACTACTTTTACCTTTTGCAGTTGATTATGGCAGAGTGTCATTAAATTACATAATCCATGATGATTTAAACAGTTTAATCTTGACTTGTCATGTTTCAATTTACTTGTTTTAGATAGAGAATAAAGAGTTGTCATACAGTTTAATCATGACAATTCAGTAGTTAGGTAGAGAATAAGTGAATCCAACAATTTAATCTGGATTCCTGTATGAAATAAGTGTAGAATTAGATAGTTGTATTGCTTTCAAAAAGAATAAGTGTTGTAAAGGTTGCTAGCTCAAATGCACCTAATCAAAATGGAAGAAAAACTATTAGCAGTTAAATTGGGTAGGTAGAAGAAGGTGAGAAGCATCATTGTAAATATTATTCACCAGTGCTGCAAATAACTAACTTCCCTTACCCATAGCCATTTATCATTCTAAACTATCAGTCAGAAAGGCTCAAGGCATTTCCTTGACTTCTGTTGGGACCAGACCCAAGGCTCTATGGTTGATTAGTTGAAAGTGTTAAGTTTCTATATTAATCCCACAAATCACATCATTTTCCATTCATGCATTCATTTCCATGAAAAATCATAAGTAAAAAACCTCATTTTACTTAATGATACTCTATATCCCCATTTTATTAATTCCCTACATTTCATGAAGTATAAAACCCTCAAAATAACATTTAATCCTAAGTAGAAGTGATGAAATTATCATAAATGAAAGTTTTTCTTTGATCCTTCACTTCCATTGGTTATAATGGTATGTTTTGAGTATTCACTTTCCCCTTGTCATATTAACACTTAACATATTTTATTAACTGCTTATTAATTATCCTACTCCTATTAATATAACTCCCTTTTATTTAATATCCCAAAAACCCATTTAATATATGCTTTTGTGTCAAAGATATTAAGCACATGTTGAAAAACATCCCAAAGTTATCCCTTTGACACAAAACTACCCATAAAAATATTTCCCCTCTCCCCTATAGTTTAGACCTTTGATAAATCTAAAACTATATAATAAAATACACAAAGAAGCATTAAACATGTTTCATATATGTTTAAAACAAAAATAAAAAATTTCCCGAAGTTTAATTTAAACCAAACTTTGCAAAATCCATCCCACTGTTCAATACATCCCCTTCCCCGATTACCCTTAACCCCAAGGTTAAAACCTTAACCTTTTCTACTTTCCTGATAGATATCCTTTTACCACAGTTATAACCTTGGTTTAAACCTTTTTAATCCCCTCCTCATCCACTTTATTCCATACATAAAAGCCTTTGTATATATAACTCTTACTAAAAACCCTCATCTCTTTCGGATTTAATATTGACCATCCGATCTTCTCATCCTATTGATCCGACGTTTCCCATCGAATGCGATGAACAATCCTCAGCCCCTTATCTTCCCCCCCTCGCATTGATTATTAGCCATCTAATCTCCAAGCATCCCTAATCTAACGGTCAGAAACAAATCCGAAAAAACCTTCCCTGCCCCCACCATTTCCTATCGGATAAAATTTAAATCGTTGATCTCCCCTCGTCAAATCAATGGTACAGATTATAATACCTGGCCCCACCGCATTTACCCCGCAACTTTGCATCAAATCCTGATCGTTCGCTCCACTCTGTCAGATCCGATGACACATGTCTCTTTTCGCATTTTCAAAGTGATCGACCAAAGTTCCCAAAATATTTTGCGAAAAAAGTTGTTTTGAGAAACCACCGCCCGCTACATGTCCGAAATATATTGGATCGCATTTCTAAAGCCAAAAACCACTTACTTCTCGGAAGAAATGCAAAAACCATTACTGGTTTTCCATTCAAATAAAAAACCACTCCGGCCATGTCGATGTGACCTGCAATTAATACTCATATAATCCATAAAAACTAAGGTTTTAACCTTAATTCTTTATCATTTTCCATATCTTTGCACCCTATCCCTCTGAGAATCAATTGCAGACACCATTGACGAGTTGAAATTGAACTAGGTTGCCATCCTAAAGCCATTCCCAATTTGAAAAGTGATTTTCAACAACTTCTAGTACGTGATATCAAACCAATGCAACTAGTTTGAAGACTGGTACCACCTACCATCCCATTCAACTGTAACAATACTTGGTCAAAGGTATTTATCAGTAATTCAAACCTGCCAATTTCATATTTCTAAAGAAAATCAAATTAATTGGAATTAAAGAAGCCAAAAATTACTCATCTGAGAGTACTTAAACTTTGAAGAAATAGGGGAAACCCTGTCAAAATTTTTCCGAATTTGGCCGCTTCCCAATTAAGGATTTTAACCATCTGAATTATATTCCTACAGTTAAAATACCTTATAATTTCTAAAGAAACCTTTGAAAACCCCTTTCTCACCTTCTGCACTGTACTAATATGCTTTTTCCTCACAAAATCTCGTCCAGATTCTGAGTTTTTCCCCAAATATGCTTATTTTGACCTTCTGCTTCCATAAAAAGCTGAACAAATAGTCTAATCTTGTTCAGTTCATTCAAAAATGACTTAAAATCAGGTAATTCGCAAAACTGGAGGTCCTAAACCTTAGAAGCCTACCTCCAGCAAGCTTCCAAATCCCAAACCTCCCAGAATTGATAAACCTACTCCTGTTTTAACTGCTGATTCTACTAAAGTGGTCAGAACTTTACAGCCTCCTGTCACCACTGAAGAAAGAAATCCTTTGATTGACTTATATTACAGAATTGCTGATGCCACCCTTGAATTTTATCTCTAGAAGTGCATAACTAGTGTTAGGAGAAATTTGAAAAGAAAGTGGCCAATGACATACCTGTATGGGATTCCAATTTTCCCAAGTATGTGGTTCCCATCACCCATCCTGCTCAGGATTTCATTAGGTTGTGTCAGATGCATTATATTCTTGATCAAAGATGCATGGTTAACAAAGATAGTGAAGTCTTATTTTACATAACCGCTGAATCAATAAATGACATGCTCCAGCTAAGCCATGACCCACGAGCAGTGTCATTATCAATTGAAGACTTGACCCAGATGTATTTAGACCTAGATTTCCCTAGGAAGTTTGAAATCATTCAAAATTTCATGCCCAATCATGTCAATCTTCCAAAGGTGAATCCTCCTTATGATACCTTTGATTTTCCTAAAGGCTCCAGACAGGTCAATTCCATGCTATAATTTATCTTAGGTTATTTTAATGATGAATTCACAGATGCCTCCATCTTAGGCTTTCTCTCCACTTTGTCTCCTCGACAGCAACCAGAGTTGGTCTTTGATTTTGCTAAATTTATTGCTGACAATATTCATTATCAGCTGATAAAATTGCTTGATGAAGGAGTGTTCAGATATACTTCATATCTATTACATCTCTTCTTGTTATTTCAAGAAGATAATTTTCCCTTTGCACTACAGAAGATGGATATGGAAGGCAAACCACTTTCAGTAATATTTTGGACCTCTCTTCTGAGAAAGAATAGCAGTGAGTACAGTTATAGTGATTTCAATGACCTATTTATCAGACCTGCTATCAGTTTGTTGGATAAAGAAGAACCACAAAGAATAAATGAAGATATAAAAAGGATTTTATAGTTGTCTTAAAACTGTAAAGTGGGTGATTGGTACTTATACAAAAATCACGCTGAGATTAGAATATATGGTGCAATATTGGCCCCATACAAATTTCCAAAGTTTCTGACTACCAGGATCTTTGCTCTGGAATACATAAGGAAGATTTTGAATGCAGATGCAGTAAAATTCATATCATCTAAAAAGAAGGCACAATTTAAATTGAAAAGTAAAATTGGCTCTTTCATTGTAAATAGCAGAGATGCCTTGAAGGAAGTATCCATCAAGCTATCAACATTCAAGTTTCAGGAAAGTTTTTATTGGAATTATGACCCTCAGGGTATTCTGAGAAATCTCAAAATCAAATGCAAATTGCCCCCATTTCTCCATGAATATAAGCCACTAATTGAAAAATATGCCAATCAGTTGGAATGGGTGGCCAATAATTTAATTGATGATGATCAGGACAAGCAGAAAAATAATTTGGATAGTACATAGGTGGTTACAGTTAACCAATCAGCAGAGACATCAAATAAAAGACCAAGGAAAGAAGAAGGATATTTGGCTGAAACAATCATTGAAAACAAATTCAAAACAGTATACAACAAAAAGGCCAAAATGACTACTGTAGAAAAAGAAGGATTCATAGATGTGGATGACACTAATGAGCAGTAGACAGATGATGAAGCCACCATCATTGTGAATGAAACACTGAGAGAAATTCAAAATGAATATGTACAAGCATAGGGTAAGGGAAAAGAGATGGTTGAAATGGAAATGGATACAAATGCTCCCTCTTATTCTAAAACAATTGAAGAAACTGATTCTGATATTCAGAAGAGGTTCAAGCTAATCAGGGAGAAGAATGAAGAAATAAAAAATGAAGTTTATTCTAAACTTCTGAAAGAAAAACTAGGAGATAAGGACAGATTAGTAACATCATTCAATTATTAAACCAACAAAATGATCATGTCCTTTCTTCAACCAGTGGTAGCACATCCAAAATCAGCCCCAGACTACAGAAAAATAGAATTTGCAGTAAATGCTGATACTATTCACGAGCTAGATCAGATAGAATTCCACAGGAGTGCATCAGAAATGTTATATTCAAAAGTAGTAAGAAAAACAATGAGTGCTACTATGCTCTAAAAGATTGTATCCAACCTGCAAACTCAAATGAAATTGGATAAGGCATCATTACATGCAAAGGATTTAAGGATAAAATCCTTAGAAGATTTTATAATTGAAACAGGAGCAGATCCTTCTAACACTGAAGTTGCTAGAAAATTAATAAGGTAGAAAAATGATGATATTGCAGCCTTAAGAAAGCAGCTTAAATTTCCACAGAGTGAGCACTCTCAGGAAAAATAAGTGCTTCAGGAAAAGACAGAGAAAGAGGAAAATATGCAACTTGTTTTGAAAATGACAGCCCAGATAAAGGAGATGGAAAACCAAATAGAATATCTAATGCTAGAAAATGAAAATTTGAAGAAAGCTCATCAAGTTTTCATTCCTACAGTTATCCCAACTGTAAGTACAACTATTCCCTCAACATTGGCAGAAAATTTGGTACCAAAAGGAGTATTGGCAACTGCAGTGTCAATTACTTCTAAAGACCTCTCTGCCACTTCTTCATCAACATCACAAGTAGATAAAATAGGGGAAACAGCTGCCATAGTCAAGGCTATGGAAGACATGTCCATAAAAGATAAAGAGATAATCAGTTTAAAAGGCACCATCAGAAATCTGGAAACATCCAACAGAGATGCCTTAATCACTTCCAAAGGACATGAACAGAGGGCCAACATATTACAGGAACAAGTTAAGATTCTTCAACAACAGGTAAATCTCATTGAGCAGGTATCCTACATTAAGAATTATCTATGGAATAACATCATTCAGGGCATACATTTGCAATGGCCCTCAATCCAAATAATTTATGAACAAAAAGAGTTACTTAAAGCAGCACAGATAGAAATATAGAAGACCAAAGAAGAACTGGCTGATAAGCCTGCTGAAGCCTTAAGACATATCACATTTCTTAATAGTAAACACAGAGAAGAAATTGAGGAGCTAAAAATTCAGGACAGAACTAAAAGTATATTACAAATCAAAAAGGTCCTGAATAAGAGAAACATGATGAATAATTTGGAGGACAAGTGCAAAGATATGAACTTGGCTATCACAAGATTTGAGGCCAAATACACAGTACTGTCACAAGTAGGCTTACCAGACATTCATGCATTGAATGAAAAGTTAATGCCACAAAAATATTATGACAAGAAAATCAGGGCATATGCCAAAGAGCAGGTCAATAAACGTTTACCTCAAGGGTCCCCTACTGGTAAAGTCATTTTGGAATATTTTGAAAACTTATTCTTTTTGAAAAATGAGATAAAGCATATTTTTGTGGTTAAGCCCCAATTTTGCAAAGTATACAGAGGCAGATGAAAGTTACAGGAAGCTAAAGAGCATGAAAATTCCTAGCATAGAGCAATGGCAAGAATTCACTGATTTACTATGAAAGTTTGCAGTTAAAGTATATCAAGATGAAAAATCAGTGGTCAAAGTGTATCAGTGGTAAAAGTGTATCAGTAAAAACAATATGTTACTGCTGGTTATTTTTAATTTACAACAGTAAACAGTGAAAGAAAGCAGAGTTAAAGAGTATCAGAGAAGAACGTGAAAGAAGAGGAGTACACTACAAGTCATCTTCCACAAGATAATGCCCCAAGTGCGAGCAATACTTCCAGCTAAACAGAAAATCAGTTTAAATAGATAAACTGTTCTATTTTTCTTGTAAAAGAGGACAACTTGCCCATCTGTTTTGTAGTTGTCCCTCTTCTTATGTAATAATTCCTATTTTTTCTTGAGATATTCTCTCAAACTTTTAAGATATTTTGTAAGAAATTTATTTGTATAAATACTTAATCTTTTGAAGTATTTGGGGTGGAATAAAATTATCAAGACTACTATAGACTTTTTTGTTGAAAACATTGGGATTTTATGTGAGTTAAGTTGAAGCAGCAGGTTGGAAACTGAAGCAAATAGACATCATAACTAATGATCCTCATGTTGATCAGATGAGTATTGTATCTTCTAGTTTTCATTATTTATTTCTTTAAGTTTCATTCATACATCTTGTGTTATTTTCCATCTTAAATGAATAACTAGGAAAGGTATTACAGAATCAGTGTAAAAAGCTCTTTGTTTTTACTAGTTTTCATATTTATGTTTTCTGCTGATTTCCAGACTTTAGAATTCTTAATTTCTCTTTAGTCTCGCTTGACCTCAATTTCCCTCTTCCTTTTCTATGATCTAAGTATTCTTAACTGCCCTTAGTCTAGATCATACCACTTTATCAAAATAGACTTTTTAAACCCTCTGAAGATCATCTATCTTGCCCTTAGTATATTTGTTCTTTTGACCTTAGTTTTCTAGTCTTGTTTGCTATAAATTTGATTCCATTTCCCAATGATTAGGTAGATCTTTCTATGGTTTCCCTTGTAGTCCTTTATTCCTACCAACATTTAAAACATCAAATCAAATTGTCCACTCATAGCTAGCCTAAAATCCCTATCCATAACTCAGGAAGGCTAGATCCTGAATTTTAAAAGAGGTTCTTGGTTACCCCTATTTTTCTTTAACTATAAACCAAAATCCCAGTGAGCTATCCGGGTGAGCTCGTAGAAGGATATGTTGGTTCGCGTCTTCTTCATGTCTTTGATGATGTTATATCCAGATTTCGTGTTTGAGGGTGTTTCCAGAGAGGCACTTGGTGAAATTGAGAACAATATAGACTTGGGGGTGCCTAAAGTAGCAGTGTGGCTATATTTTTCAGGGGTTTTGATTTGGTTTTCCTTGTTTGGTGACAGAATTTTCCTCAGGAAAGCCTTCCTTTTCTCCTTGAAAGAGTGATTGGAAACTGGGCCTTTTCTCCTTAGGCTATAATTTCAGGGGGGTTTGGATTGGGGATCATCGGCCAAGTTTATCTCCATCATGAGGGGAGGTCCTTCTCCACGGATTATCATGAAGGCGAGGACTATAGATCCCAGATCCTCATCTAGGGGAGATACTTCCTCTCTACCTAATTCGGCCTCCTCTTCTATCTCTCCCACTATCTGATCCTCCAGGAGCTGATTTACCACATCATTCATACTATTAATCCATTGAGGGCAGGTCTTTTCTGAGTGGGAATCTTGATGGAAAGAGCGGAAAGTATCCTTGTCGATCTCTTCTACGTTGAGGCTTGTATTGAGGTTCGGCAGAGGGTGACTAGTCGTGAGGTTGTTTTTCCTAAAGAAAGGTTTCTGCATTTTGCTACCTAAGATGGAGTCATTGTTCTCCTCTTCAAATTAGAGATTTCATTCGTCAAAATTTTTAGGGCTTTTGCGATGCTCTCGAAATCGAAAGGGTATTTATCCTTGTCTCTAGATTTATGAGCTGAGGGTTGCTTTATTTTCCCGGCTAGTTTTTGGTCATCTCGGCTATCATGATCAATGGCTCTATGGAAAGCATGTCTTTCTCGACGGTGAGGGCAGTGGTGTAGTTTGCTGCGAAGGTGGCTCTAGCTTTGCGTTTCACAAATACAACAATATCCCAAGGGAGGGCCCTTGTGTAATAGTTGATGGTGATGGAATCATCCAGGGCCATGTTCAGGGGAAATTTGTTCAATATGGTAGCAAATAATTGGTTGAAGTCTTTAACCTTCTCCTTCTTTTGGCACTTCAAAGTGCTCAATTATGTGAGGATCATAGAAGGAGTCTTGTATTCTGAAAAATTCTGGAGGAAGGTGCAGTGGAATTTCTCCCAAGAGGAAATGTAAGCGACAGGAAATGAACGATACCAAGTAGCAGCTTTATTTTCTAAGATGTGGGGAAAAATTCGGCATGCTACGTTGTCAGACTGCACCCTCATCATTTGTAAGGCTAGGTAGAAATTACTGATGTGGTCTTTGGCCAACATACCTTTCTCAGGGTCGAACTTAGGGAGGTGTTTCTCCAGGTGTTGGGGCATTTCGTGAAGGGGACCACGAAGGCCCAAAGGAGATTGTGCCATCCAGGCTAGGGGTTGAACCCATCTGGCTCTATAATGGGACAGGATGAAGATAAGCCCAATCTCATTCTCGGACTCGCTTCCGGCGCTGGACCCGGAGGCCTCGCCCTCATGTTGGGAGTGCATGTCTTGATTACCTCCAATATTTCCAATATTTCTAAAATTTCTCCTATTGTAAAGGAAGGGAAATCTAACTTGGTTTTGGTTGTGGTGGTGGTGAGTACGGTCCATATTTCGACCATGTCCTCGACCTCTATCTCTCCGGCATCTATCTCCCTGGCCTTTCCTAGTCCCTCCCCCAGGTGGATCATTTACTTGGGTGTTGTCACTCAAAGGCTGGTTGGGCTGGGGGGCGGTGTTTGGTTAGGGTTCAGTAACTTCAGGGCCACCTCCGTCAATCTCTCGAGGGATGTCGGGGGTTGTCGGGAGGTTCGACTGAATTCCGCTTTGCCGCATCTACGTAATATTCGAGCATAAGACCTATAATTTGAGGCATGGAGTTTACTAGGCCACCCTGGAGAGTATTATGCATCCCGGGAGTTCACAAATTGGCCAGGGAACTAGTGGCGGGGATATTTTGAAGACCTCTAATGATATCGTGGGCGAGCAAGCGCAAGGCTCTCAACTGGTCTGAGGTGACCTCATAGTAGGGCGGGTCCTCCTCTGGGGAATTTTCAAGAGGAGGAGGACCATTATTTTCATATATGATCCCCCCCTATAGGGTTTTCAAGGGGATATTACTTGTGTGGTGGGAGCCTGCCATTCATTCCCTCCTTCTAGCGCCAAATCTATTGATAGGAAAAAAATGTCCAGCAAACAGTAAGGGGATCTCCCTGGTATAAAGTCCCAACTAGACTCTAGAGAGTTTGTCATAGGGATCCCATCCAAGGTGTAGGTCCTACTACTGTTGAATATGCCTTTCTCGGATGGAAGTGTGCCTCATGGACAAGGGGTGCATAGCTACTCAAATGATACGAGACATATGGTCGATGAGTTATCCTGAAAATGAAACATTATAAATAGAAAAGTGAGATTCGAAGGATGCGTCCAAAGGAAATGTTGTTAGAAACACATCATTAGGGTCATGCTCATACAGAAGCTTGCTTGACCATACAAGAAATAGTTTTTTATGATCGAAACACCCTTCAATTCCTGAAGCATTTTCCAAAAGATTAAAACAATATTAAAAACTAAGTTATTAAAATATCCTTGAGCATAAACATCCATATATCATTGACCCATCCAAAGATATTAAACATACAGATGATATATGAAAAGAAAATGTAGACTAGTCAGTTATAAAAGATAGAAAATATGTAAGGCATGATATTCATAATGCTAACACACATGAGCTTTCATCATATCTAGTAGTGGAGTCAAAACATTTTTTTGTTTTCATTCTCAGAATCATGCATTCAATGCAATACAATTATCTCTTCCCCTTGTGGAGTACCCAAAAAAGGTCCCTTACATTGTCCCCGGAGGGAGTACTTATAGAAAAAAAATTGACCTTTGGGTGGTCCTATCATTTCATCTTCCTGACTATTGGCATGGTCTGCGACCTAGGTGATGTTGCAACTTACGACTTGTTCCTATTTGCAACCTATGACTAGGTCGTGTTCATGACCTGTGACTAGATTCTGTTCATGACCTGTGACCTGTCATACAATTCCTTTTCAAGGGAGCAGCTGTGTGATGGAAAGGTGCAAGGCTTCTATCTATTGTTGTTCCCTGAGATAAATCTGCTAGGCCTGATAGTCTGCAGCCACTAGAGTGACCTGAGGTGTGTACTCTCCTAACCTGTGAAAACACTCGAGAGCGTCTCAAATCAAAGTGTGCCTCTTCACAAATATTTTATTGGATATGGAAGCTAGCTTGGTATAGATCCAGACTAGTGTGATGATGAAGTGATCAATGTTATCCTTTGAGGCTAGAAGGTCCCTAGACGCAGATTCTTGCCTAATGGGTTCCATAAATTCTTGGATTTCTTGGGTCACTTCCTCCATTTTCGTATGTGTGTCCAATGCCCCCAAGGAAGGAATGTGATGTACCTCCACCATTGAATCGATGCCACTGATCAAGTGTTCATAGCCAGACATCACATTTTCCACACCCTTTACAAGCTTATCCTTGGATTGTATTTTCATACATATCCGTAATTTTTCATTTTGCGTGTAGATCCAATCATTATTTGGCAAGGTTTCATGAGCCTATGGATACCTTTCGGACCATTCAAGCATACTTTCTAGTGCCGCAGAGTATTCCTTTAGCTATGCATTCTTCTTCTTAGTCTCTGCTTGAGCCTTTAGTAACGGGGAAACCATCTATTTTATAGCAAACATCTCCTCATATACCTACTTCATGGCAATCTCCAAAGTAACCAAATCCCCTTGAATTGTCATTGGTAACCAGTTGGCTCGAGTGGTTGTGAATTGGAGCCTTTGATTTTCTGCCTCCAGCGCCTTATTTTCCTTTTCAACCTGAGATGCCTTTTGTTCGGAGGTTTGAGTCTGTTTTGCAAGGAAAATATCTCCCTTCTCATCCTTCTGACATTTTCCTCCGTAGCTGCCACAAAATAGGTTCCCATTGATGCTATCATGATGGGATTAGTCCTAGTGTCCAGGACTATGTCCTTTAACGTGGTCACTACGAGGGGCTCAGCTAGATTCCGTGCGAGGCACCTTCTCTTCTCTTGTCTAGACTTATGTGTGAACTAGTTGTATGATAGTCTTGTCAGGTCTACTACATCATCTTCCTGTTCTTCCAAGATGCCAAGTTCTGAGAGTGGGAGGTGTACACCTGTCATGGGTGTTAACACTATAAAATCGTACAAGAAAAGATGACATTATTTAATGTCAGGCAGAAGGATTTATAGGGCTGAGAGACATTAGAGAATCTTGAAATTATTTAAAAATCTCTAAGTTCTGAGGAAAAATCAAATTTGACCTAGTTATAAATTCTTTTGCGCATAAAAACCTTCGATAAGAACACCTTTGCGCACCTTTTGACCCAAAAAGCGCGCAATCCTGGGAGTGATGGAAGTCACTTTCTAGGACCACAAGAAAGCACACTCCAGGATAGTGATTTCACAATTGAATCTACCTAAGTACAACCACCAAATCCTCCTTAGGACTTCAAGGGAGAACATAATGGAATAAATGTGGCACACAATGGAATCATCCCCCTCTCTTGGGTCACCATCCACAGTGTACCAAGAGAGGGAAGGAGGATTTGAATTCTCCTATAACAGACCACCAAGAGATGAAAAACTAGAAAGCACATTGTTATGCTGTCCAGAATTGCCCCAAGAAATACCAGTAGTGTGTGATCCGGAGCAGAGATAGAGGGGACTCAATTGTTGGCCATCCAACAAATTCAACCCACCATAGTAGAGAGAGGAAGAATTTGCACCAAGGAAAGCTTGGAATTAAAGACATCCTTGCATCGGGACTTAGAACCCCCAGTTCTAAGGGCCCCTTGGCAAGTAGGTTAAAGTTTAATCCTTATTTCCTACCAGCACTCAATAAGAGGGGATGTAGCACTACCGTTTGGATTATTGCAGTTGTTTGAATCTATTTATATTTTTTTTCTTATTTGTTTTAGTTTAATTTTATTCTTTATGTTTGAATATGCATGCTATTTCTCTATCTAGTATGTTTATGTTCTAGCATGTTCCATTAACTTGCTTGATTCCATATCTTTTCTTCATGTAACCAATAACTTAAGAGGGTAAACCACACCCCTTAAGTTGGTGTGATTTCGTACATGCATGCACCAAACACACTAACACAGGATTGGCGACTCCACTAACATTTATTTCCAAGTTTATGTGGTTATGCCATTTTTTAAATGCTTCTGTCTGTGTTGTGGAGTTGGGTTGAAATTGCCCCCTTTTTCTCCTTCAGTCTCTAGCTCATCCCAAGTGATAGACTGAAGCGGAACATCTCCAAAAATTACTTTTGCAGGAATTTGCGTGCTTTCCCCTCAGACAGGCATGCCCAAGGCACACGTTCAGATTTGACCTACGTGCAGACATCGTGCCTATCAGGGAAAATTTTAGCGGCTAATATTTGCAGTTGGGCTAATTTTCCATGATTTTTGCCAAAACAAATTTTTCCAGTTTCCATTTTTTCCTAAAAATGATTCGCCAAAATTTTACAATACAAAATTATTTTACCTTAACAATCACCAAAATTTTATATAGAATAATATAAAATCATTGGAACTATAAATATTTCTACAAAAATATCACAAACAAATTTATAGTTTGCATGTTAGGGACTAGTAAGATTTGCCAAGGTTTCTAAACTTTGATATAAACATCCATCCTTAAAATTTTCCCTGCCGCTTGTTGCAGCCTTTCGTTCACAAAAGACAGAATGAGAAATTTCTTCCATATTCATATCTTTTCCTACTTTTAAAGTGCCTGGCAAGCCATAATACATCTGCGAGCACTGATTGAGGTACCCCACAGCTTGCTAAAGCTCACTCTTAGCTGTTTTTGGTAGGCATGGTGTTAGTTTTATTTCAAGTTGATTTTTGCAAAGTTCACATATAGTTTAAGTAGGGGGAAAATTAACTTGCATTCCAAAAAAAAATTATGTTTTGAATATTTAGGTACCAAAAAACCTAGATAATTAGCCAAATTAAGTGGCCCAAGTCCACGCATGCTCAGCTAGTTTCTTTTTTCTGCTGTAAAATTAATTAGTTTAGTTCAATTTTTGCACTAGGATTTCAGGACCAGGATTGAGTTGTGGATATAAGAGAAAGTAATCTCTGTCGCCTTTTCACCCTTCGGTGATCCTAGGAAATCATATGAACACTCTCTATTCACAACTCACTATCTCCCTATAGTTGATCACATATATTAACTAGGAAAAATAGAAATTGGCTCATATCCACACATGTTTTTCTTTTGAGCAAGGAAAAATAGAACATAGTTTAATAGGGGATTTTGAAAAGGATCATCACATATCCACACGTTCAAACTATGTGCTTGTTAACTTTTTTCTCACACACATCCACACACTAAGCAAAGAAAATACACCTAAAACTAACTTAATAAAACTCACTAAATTCTCCCCATAGGGGCCACAAAAGAAATTATAGTCTAAGTTAGGATCAAGGGGGTAGGCATCCAATAAGCCGCCTTGATCATTATTCATCTTGAAGCATATAAGTTGACTGTTTAGGGATATTTTAAATCCACCTATCATCCCACGGAATAGAAAACCCGAGCATGGCAAAGACTCATTTCAAAGGGGGTTAGGATTATGCATAGTGCAGGAAAGTATCAGTTGGAGCTACCTAACCCAGTTGATACTCAGTACTATTAGCTAAATTACCAAGAAGCCTAAGACTCAAACAATCACATGGGACAATGGTACTTAATGGCCAAAATTAGGGCATCCTTTCCCTATAGGTGATGGTGCAGGCAAGCACTAGATCCTCTACCCTTACCTTGGTGGATTTTCTTCGGATGACTGGGGGGCATTTCCATCTCTTACGAGACATTATGCCAACACTCGCAAGATATATTCTCAAGGCTTAATTACATTTGAGTGTGTGAGGATGATTAGGTCTTCTAGGATTTGAGTATCATACACAAACAAACAAAAACCACATTTTTTGATTGACTGATCATTTTTTTATGTATGCGATTGAAATTTTGCTTTGATTATAATATTTATCCTCTCAAATATTTCCAAAGCCAGACCTAGTCGACACCAGAACAGACCCAACGGGACCTTGTCGATCTAGACATCTTTTGGACCTCCCCCCATTACTGGGAGGGGTTCTAGGTCTTTCACCATTTAGATGTTGTTATCACTCCAATAATTCTCAAAAGTTGTGAGATTTTTTAGTTTAGTTTTTAATAATATCAAAGGTAACCACAAACCTACTTCTAAGCCTTAGGATCTAGCCTTCCTAATGCTTAGAGAGGGCTCTCTCTATATGATTTATCTATGTTGATTATATTTGATTATAGGCTATTTATATAGGGAAAACTGGTTTTGGGTTTTGGATTTGATTTGGTGGTGAAATAACTTATTTATATGGATAGCTATAGATCTGTATCCCATTCAGCAAATGGAGTCAATGTGTCAAGTAGTCAGATTAGGATCAAGGTCTAAAGATAAATGTTTACAGGGCAAGATTGCTAAGTCAATTCAGATCTTCAAGGCTGATGGTGAAAATGGTTTTGATTGGTGTTACAACATTTTTTGGTCATATAACCCATTGGTATTATATGGACCCAAGTACACCAAGTAACACCAATTTTACCCCAAGTATAATTGCATTCACTATGAAAATAACTTAGTAAAACCACCTTTATTAAGTTTTTTATGGTCTAAACAGGAAACACCATGGGGAAACATTAAATAAATCCATATTTGTTTGATTTTCCTCAAGGAATAATTAGTTAAACAGTAGTTTAATTAATATTCTTGGTTATATTTAACCCAAAACAAGGAAATTAATTAGATAAATCATTATTTATTTGATTATTACTTAAACACATCCTTAAAATGATAAATAAATCATTTATTTATTTATTATTACATAATCACATCCTTAAAATGATAAATAAATCATTTATTTATTTATTATTTACAAATAAGGGGATTTGACTTAAGTCAAATTCCTTTTCCCTTCAACAAAATATAATAAAATATTCCATAAAAGTTGGATCTTGATTTGGTTAATAATATTTTAATTATGCACCAATATCTAGACCAACTCAATATTTTGTTATAAATAGAAGGGTTTCCCATTCATTTGTGACCTTTTGTTGCCTAAATATCACTCTAGATCTCAAATCTTGGTCTGACTATTGATCCACCATCATAGCCATATTTTTCCATTTTTGCTTGGTTTTCTACACCATCAAGAGAGAGGAATTATGAATCTGAAGTACTGAGATCTTACAAGAACCCATCCCATTGAGGAGAACCAGGAACACCCTCTTGTGTTTTCCTCCTAGGTGCCATTAATACAAAATTAATTTGATATATTCTTGTCTTGTCTATTGGATGCATGGAGTAAATCTTATTTTTTCTACTGTTTAATGTCTTCTAATGCATAGATCTGGATTTTTGCAACATTTATCTGGATCACCTAATTGCAGATCTGAAGATATTAGTAGTCATTTTTGTTGTTAGGGCTCTTTGTTATGTGTAGCTAAAGTGGTCTTTTTTCGTACGCTTGGAATTAAGATTCATACTAACAACTGGCGACTCCACACGGGTTTACGATTACGACCGTTGTCATTTTTCTGATCCTTACATATCCAGTTGCTTCAACCCCTAGGATTTCTATTCAGACCCTTGTTTTTTATCTTCTTGATGTTTTTTTTAACCTATAAAACCCTAAAACGATAAAAATTCTAACTTCCACGTGTTTTCGGACCCATTGCGCAGGTGAAAGACATTAGCCGCAGCTGAGACGGCAACTTTTTCTGAAACCTGCCGCCGAGAGTGTCGGAGGTGTAGGTCGCACTTTTCAGCCCAAAACCTACGACATGGACCCTCAGGGCACACATTATAGTCCAAAAAGTGCGACCTTTGTTGAAAACATTTCAAAAACTGTGACCTGGACTTTTTGCGGGAATTTTTCTGAAATTTTTCTGGGTTTGTCTAAGCCTCTGTTCAGGGTTATATAACCTCTGTCTTTGCCCATTTTGGACATGTAATTGTTCTATTTCACTCAAATAAGTGGGAACCTATCTCCCTAGGGCTTCAGTATCCTCCAATTTTTGTGGAAGAGTTTTTTCTGTTGCAAGTTGTTTGAAATTTCAGAGTCTTCAGCCATTTTTTCAGATCTGATACCTCACCTTCAGATCTTCTTCAAATCGGCTTGTTATCCATCCAAATCTCCTCATTTAGCTTTGTTTGAGTTTTCCTTTAGGGTGCACTCTGCTTCCCTCCTGGAGATAGCCTTTTGCTACCTCTTTTTACAGCAATTTTTCCTCTGATCTGTTGCTGTTTCTGCACCACTTTCCAGCAAATTTTATCCTTTAGATCCATGTCCCTTCTGAACTTAGATAAATTGGTTGTTTTAGTGTGGTTTGATTAGTTTTTTTTACTCACCCATAGACTATTTGTTGAGAGGCCCACCTCCTTGGGTTTAGATTATTGTTTTATTAGTTGTTTATATTCTGTTTTTACAGGCTTATATACTGTCATTTGCAGGTTTATTTGCAGCTATACAACAAACTTTTTTATTTTTCTCTAAAAACGTCTGTATTTAAAAATTAAAATTTACACACTTCACACACACACCCAAAGAAAAAAAGGGCTTGGTTAACACCGCCAAGAAAAGACTCTAAAACATTGAAATCAATTGATCCTGCACTTCTCTGCCCTTGTTTCGACATTTTAATCGGTTGATCTTGAACCTCCCTGCCCTTGTCGGTCTATTTTTCCTTTGTGATGTGTTTGTGTCGTCATTGGTCAACCTCCCATGGGCTCTGATTTTCCTCAGGGGAAGGCCAACACATCCTACATATCTTCCCCTCCTGGTAGCACGTATTCAGGATACAGCATGCCTCCACTTTTTGCCCAACCTCTTCCGTCTAGTACCCCTGATTACCAGATTCTCATTATGAAATCTAACCAACCTTCAACCATAGACATCAATCTTCAGACTCAGTCCCGCTAGTACAACAAGCCTCCTGTTACGTCTGTCTCTGAGCCGCCTCCTTCGGTCTATACAGAGCCTCTTTCGACACTTAAGGGTCCCTTGCAGAACCCTCAGCCTAGGGTGGAGGTTCATACCAAGATCCCTAAGGGACCGTTGCATCAAAATGATACTTCTGGAAAAGCCTCCCATTCGTATAGCATAGTCGATGATTTGGAACAATCCCCTGCTACCATTTCAACCCTGGAACTCCTCCAGTCGTGCCCTTCACAATGAAAATCTCTTCTATCTACTGTGGGCGATGTATATCCTTCCGACGATAGATTGATTTCTTTGATGTTGACCGATCAGAACATCTTCCTCTCCCTGCTTCTGTCGCTTTCCAAATCCTAGTCAAGATCCAAAATGCTAACGTTTCTCGGTGCATTATTGATAAGGGGGCATCCACCTTCGTGATGTCCAATTCGGTTTGGAAACAAATCGGATCCCCTGAGTTGGCTTCTTCCATGATCACCCTCCGAGCGTGGGATGGCCATGCCTCCAAGCCCATTGGATTATTCCGCAATTGTACTATCACTCTTGTGGGCAAGACTGTTTGCGTTGACGTAGAATTCATAGACGCCCCCTTAGATTAGAACATTATATTGGGTCGTAGCTACACTTATGCGATGTTTGGTGTCCCTTCCACGATCCATCGCAAGATTTCCTTGCCCCATAACTGAAATATAGTCACCATTGACCAGTTGACGTATTACGAACTGAAGTCTCAGACCTCCCTTGAGTCCACTATCTCTTTGGTGGCCAATAAGCAAACCGTCGATCCGTTGACCAGTGTCTCACCTGACGTCTACAAGGATTCATTCTTGCTTGGTACATTCCCTGGTCTTCCTCCTCCCATCTCTGATCCTAGCTCATCAAATTTTTGCATGATGCAATTATCTTGGGCTTCTCTCAAGTGGCCCACCTTGGCTAGTCAGCAGCCCCCTCACCCTTTGCAGCCGTCTCCTAGCCCTTCGATGCAGCCTTTTGGACCTCCTCCTCCTAGCCATTCAACTAGTACTCATGAGCCTCTTTATCCTCTTGGGTCAGTTCCTCCAGGCCTTAACCATTTAGGAGCTGTCCCACTTGGCCATTACCCCTTCGGTCAGATACCATTCTTAGTCCCTCCACTAGGCATTTATACGGAACCTGTCATGACCACCCTCTCTCTCCCTAACTTGACCATTAGTATTATGGTTTGGTACCTTGATCCTCCAACCGCTACCCTGCCATGTCAACCTAGACCTTATGTTGCTTTGACCCCGGTTCAATCGGTCCCCCTAACTTCTCCCGTTGTCACAGTGCCTCAGCCACCTCAACAGGAACCGCCTCCTATTGTGACCGCTTCAGGTAAGAAGGGTAGAGCTCACAAAAGGGCCTCAAAGGACAAAGCTGCCCTAACTGATCCTGCACCTCCTCTGCTTCCAAAGCCCTACGATTTGTGTGATTTCGTCGGTCATGCCACCCATACTTGTCCCGAATTGCCCCGCATCAAGGCCATGGTTAATGTCATGTTCCCTGAGTCTACGATCCCTGAAACCTTTGCTTCTTCATCGAGCGCAACCAAGAACACCAAGAATATTCACACCAAACACCCTTGTGCTTTTTGTGGTCTCCATGGCCATTACTCTCATCATTTTCCCCGCCTTACACATTACTGTGCCTCTTTAGAGATAGTCTGGGAGTATGAGACTGAACAGAACCAATCCGCTTCTCCCTTATTTCCACAGTACGCTACAGGCCAGACTGAGGATTTACCTGTTCCTATTGACATTCCCCCCCAATTTCGAAATGACGGAGCATGCGGCCACCATCATCTCCCTTTCATCATCCTTGAGACCCTAGACAGAAGCTCCCTCTGAATCTCCCTCTAAATCTTCTCCTTTTGTTTCGCTTAACCTCCTTTCAGCGATCACCCCAGGCTCAACATCATTGGATCCTTTATCTGCTTGTTCTTACGTCATCCCCCGTGACGATGCACATGTGAGCCTTTCTTCTCATAATGATGAGTCAGGTAGCTTTGCTGTGTCATGTGGTCTTTCTTCCTCTCATCATTCCACCACCTTTTGCGATGACGGCATCATGGAAGCCATGGCCACCCCTAACTTCATCCTTCCCGCCTATAAACAGGATGCCATCATCCGTACCTTTGGTGACTTACATGGCGTGAGCTCAAGATAAACTTCCGGTAGCTCCCACACTTCCCCTCCCTCGCAGCATGTGGGTGGTAGACATCCTACCCAAATCACTCCCTTCTGCAGAGAGCTTTCGATTTATACTTTGCACTTAGGTTGCCAGCATTATTCCTTATCCTCCCATTTATTGTCTTGCGGCACCTTTCAAAAGGACCCCCGTCCACACCTTATATCGGTTTTGCCGATGGTGCAAGTCGCTACTCCTGGAATTTAGCCTCGGCAGGTTGGGCCACTTTTACCCCCTTGCATGCGCTTTTTCTTTCGAATGGTGTATGCATTGGTACTGCTACCAATAATCAGGTCGAATATGATGCAGTACGAGGTTTATTAGCCGATGCCCTTTTACATCGCATCCTCCATATCCACGTTCGTTTAGCTTCCCTACTTCTTGTCATGAAATTGAATGGTGTCTATCGCGTGCATAATCCTATCCTTTTTAGAAAATATTTATGAGTGAAGCTTTTGATGCATGAATTTGAAATCATTACTTTCAGTCATGTACGTAGAGCACAAAATCACTATGTAGATAGCATTTCAAACCATATTCTGGATTGGAATTTAACACACACATTTAACACAGGACAATAACATAAAAATATCAAAATGATGCATATCCATAGTATGTGTCGTATAAAATGTTTTAGAGTTCATCAACTCTAATACATATGACATGCCCATAGCATGTTACAAAAACTGAAAACTAGGGACACCACCTGCCCCTACACACTAATCACTATATGGAGGATCCCAAGCCAACGGCTTTGCCCCCGCAGCTCGTAGATCATGCATACCCTGTCTGGTCATCGCCATGTGCCGCATGACCCCTCCCCATTCTGAGGGTAAACCAATACATGGCTCTATGTACTGGTCATCTAAGTCTTGCCAGTCGCACTCTGAAACACCAGTCAGAAGCCTCTTACATCTATGACGGATGTCCTCCAGAAGGGCTGCTGCATCCTCATTGTGTTGCGCCCTTGATCCACTAGATCCTGTAGCCCCCGATAATGTAGGTCGTTCCATGTACCCGACCGGTTTTACTAGTGCTATATCTGCATACCAAAAGTAAAAGAATCAGTACCACATAAAATATTCTAGAAAATTTACATGCACATAAAATATTAGCAATTTTTCACTTACCATCTGGTCCCCATATATGACCAGGTGGTAGTGGCAGATCCGGGTCCCCACAATAACTCATCCCACTATAGGGATAGTTGTCTATATACAGAGGCATCTGATCCCAATGAACAAAGAAATCACGACGGAACACCCGTCCAACTACTCCACCTCCTCCTCTGCATAGTAGTTGCCCCCACCAGCTTATCCTAGGCTCTCTTGGGCCCCCATCTTGGAGCTGTATGCGAGGTCGAAGTGTCAAGATCTTCTCAAAGAAGAAATAACACAAAACTGTACCATATGCACAGTCATGGTTCACTTGGCGCTTACATAGCGACAACTGCCGTTTCAACGATGACAGCATCATCTAGGCCCACCCATAGTATGTGCCACTAAAAACACTCTCCACAAGCATCATTTTCCCCCTCGTGATGTGATGGAGTGCCTGGTTACCCAGGATCCACAGCACCGCTGGGGCCACAACACAGGTCTCTAACCTCTCCAAATCCCCGATGGGTATCTGAGTCCCGTTAACTTGGAGACCTAGCCGAAAATGGTGCTCTACATACTCTATGATACTCTTCCCATGCGGTAATATTGGATGAGTATTCCCTACCATCCCAAGTGGTGGGAGACCAATCAAGAAATATATATCCTGGACTGAAAGCTCGGTCCGGTGCCCCTACACTATAAAGACCTCATGGTCTGGGTCCCAATAGCTGACAATCCAGGCCAATAAGGGCTCCCCAGCTCTCATCAAATGGTTCTCCACAAACTTCAGAACCCCAAACCTAGCCAAAGCACTGCGGACACCTTGATCCTCCCAGATCTCCGACCGTAATGCGCCCAGGTCCCTCTCTCTCTAGTTAATCCATAATTCTTCCATATCTACACAAAACCATCATATTTGTCAGTATACATATAGGAATATTGTTTCTCATCACAAAATCCTAGTGATCAGCCAAAAAATAGCACATAAACACCCCTCCCTGACAGGTCGCACTTTTCAAGCCCAAACCTAGGACAGGTCGCACTTTTTTTCCCAAAACCTACTACCCAGGTCGCACTTTTTGCCCCAAAAAGTGCGACCTGGCCATGAGGAGGAGTAGGTAGCTATTCTTGAGCCCTAGGGACCTAATCTGAACTTTTATTCCAATGATAAGAAAGAGTAAAGTTAGGCCTCTTACCTGCAACTGACAGATCTCGATTCCAATGGTCGGTTTGTCCGCTACGATCACCGCAAGATTTAGGGCCTTCTCTCCTCTCTACATTCACCATAGCTCCACATGCAAATGAGTGAGTTTGGAGGGAAAATGACTTATTAAAAGAGAAAACCATGTTTTTTCTTTCGCCTGCTGCGACCCAACTATAGCTCCATTTACCAAACTGTCTGCACCATTGGATAGCTCTCACTGAGCCCTCAAATGGGTATCTGTTAGTTTTTAGTGATTTGATACTTCACCTGGACACATTTTCCCAAGAAGCATCACTTCACCCTTCCTCAAAATCGAATTTCTTCACTTACAACACTCGTACTGGGGGAACCACGTTTCCTCCATAATTTTCCACACTCATGTCGAATTTCGTCGTGAGTTACCATCTTGTACTCATTCTTTTATGGTCGCCATTGGACCCTTTACATATGTGGCTGCACCATCGAGTCACCCTTGTTTAGAGCATCTGAGTTGAGTCATCATTGCTTTCATGGACTCTATCATGAGTCCCTTTGCATCCCACTATAGTCCACCCTTCATTCTTGGTCCCTCTCTCGTGTCACACATTATGGCCTTCAGTTCCACTGTCCCCTATCCCTCATGATGATGTGTCAGTCGCTGGCAGGTCATTCATGACCTTTATGCTCTAACAAGGGAATTCGTCCATTCGCTACTCAGTACCCCTGATTTCATCATCATCATTGGTGTCAGTCTGTCAATCACTCTACTATTGTCTCTTGTGCCTTAGTTGAGGATCCATTATTGCCTCACCTATGGCAGACCTCCTTCTGTCAACATCAACTCATTCATTCTAGAAGACAGGTCTAGAGGGAGGTGTACCTTGGTTCCAGCTTCCACTCTTGTTCAACGCCCCAAACTAGGGAAAGGGACTCCTTATTTCCCTTTGAATTGATTGGTTCTCGGCTCCAGCTCCCTTCAGCATGATCGAGATCTATATACTTGATGGTTCAGTGATGCAACAAATGATATCGGTGATTCCTAGGTGTGTATGAGATGTCTCAACCCTCATGAGGGGCTGGCCCTATAGGTAGCCCCCCACATACCTGGATGACTTATTCACTTCAGCCTTCGATGCAGCTCCATAGATTTGATGATACTAACCTCAGTCGCTTGCAGCACCTTCTTGATTGCATATATCAATCAGATTTTTTAGAGCCCTTTCTTGTTCTTTGGGGCATCTGGGTTGTATTCATATCTCATGTACTCAGATATTATTGTACAAAGTCCTAGATGTTATCCCAGACACAACATGTATGTGGGATTCATTATTATGTTATTCATCTGGCTCATGTTTATGCCAACATATTATTTATTATTTCATCCCATGTTTTTCCGGATGCCTTATTGTTTGTACTATTTCCTCGGCGGGCGTAGCTATGCCTCCCCCGCCACCTATAGCAAGTACTCACTCATCAAAGATACTTTTCGCACCTATAAGTCTCGCCTCCTCAGGGTCTAGTTCTTTCAATGCTGTGGTATACCTTATACTCCTCTCTCTTTGACTTCCCCTTCGATGTCTAGTGATTGAGTTCCTACAACGTACTTCGGTCATACGATTAGCTCTTAACGCTCGCACGCTGTGGGGCAATCTATTACACCATTTTTTGGTCATCTAACCCATTGGTATTAGATGGACCCAAGTACACCATGTAAGACCAAATTTACCCCAAGTATAATTTCATTCACTATGAAATTAACTTAGTAGAACCACCTTTATTAATTTGTTTATGTTCTAAACAGGAAACCCCATGGGGAAACATTAAATAAATCCATATTTGTTTGATTTTCTTCAAGGAATAATTAGTTAAACAACAATTTAATTAATATTCTTGGTTATATTTAACCCAAAAAAAGGAAATTAATTAGATAAATCATTATTTATCTTATTATTTTCTAAGAATAATTATTTAAACATTACTTAAATAATATTCTTTGTTAAATATGACTAAATCTCCCTTAAATAATTAAATAAATCATTATTTATTTGATTATTACTTAACCACATCTTTAAAATGATAAATAAATCATTTATTTATTTATTATTACTTAATCACATCCTTAAAATGATAAATAAATCATTTATTTATTTATTATTTACAAGTAAGGGGATTTGACTTAAGTCAAATTCCTTTTCCCTCCAACAAATATAATAAAATATTCCATAAAATTTGGATCTTGATTTGGTTAATAATATTTTAATTATGCACCAATATCTAGCCCAACTCAATATTTTTTTATAAATAGAAGGGTTTTCCCATTCATTTGTCACCTTTTATTGCCTAAAGATCACTCTGGATCTCAAATCTTGGTCTGACTATTGATCCACCATCATAGCCATATTTTTCCATTTTTGTCTGGGTTTTCTACACCGTCAAGAGATAGGAATTCTAAATCTGAAGTGTTGAGGACTTACAAGAACCCATCCCATTGAGGAGAACCGGGAACACCCTCTTGTGTTTTCCTCCCAGGTGTCATTAATACAAAATTCATTTGAGATATTCTTGTCTTGTCTATTGGATGCATGGAGTAAATATTGTTTTTTCTACTGTTTAATGTCTTCTAATGCATAGATCTAGATTTTTGCAGCATTTATCTTGATCACCTAATTGTAGATCTGAAGATAGTAGCAGTCATTTCTGTTGTTAGGGTTGTTTGTTATGCGCAGCTAAATTGGTATTTTTTCATACGCTTGGAATTAAGATTCATACTAACAATCGGGATAAAAGAGAAATTAAGGGTTCTTAAATCCGGATTAAGAGTGAAAATTTATAGGTCAATCGAATTCAAGGAGAAATTAAGGGTTCCCTAATCTAGATATCAGTTGAAAACATATAAATGATCATGAGTTAAAATAGAGTGCTTTTAACATATTAAGAAATAACAATTCCTGATTTATCATTAAGATTTAGAACACATTCAAGAATAGATGGAAAACAGAAGAAAATTGACAAGATAAGAAGTGAAAACACTTCACTGCAGTGGCCCCAACACATGAATCCTGTAATATGATCCTTTATTTCTTGTGATCAAGTCTGCTGACTTGAAATTGATACAAAAAACCCTTAGGTTCATAATAGTATAACTACAAAAATGTTCAGCAATTCATCCACACTAAATACTTCTAAATGAGAAGTATTTATACAAAAACTTGTACAAAATATCCTAGAATAAACTTAGGAATTATTTATGGAAAATAAATATCTTCATGCAAGAAGATAGTGAAAGCTTACTAACAAATACTAGTTGTCCCTTTTTTATTGAAATAAAATGGCTTGTTGCCTTGATTTATCACTGTTTTCTCTCTTAGTTTGTTCAATGAATACTGCAGCTGGACATTGATGTGTCCTCCACGCTGGCAGATTCATCTTTGCTCTGATTTTGTCTTTAACCTTTCATCTGATACACTTTCATCCTGATACTCTTTACTGATACTCTTTTGCTACAAAAAGTTGTCAATGATGGTGTAAAAAAAAACAAACTCTGTTTTTTCTTTCACTTCTCTATGTTTACTATAATCTAATCTTACAGTAGATCAGTCAACTTCTCCCAGAACTTAGATTCTAGAAATTTTATTTTCATAAGACTTCTGAAGTTTTCATTAGCTTCAATATATTTTGAAAATGTTGGTTTATTCACAAATAAGTGTTTTACTTCATGCTGTAAGTAAACCAAATTTTCAAAATTCTTATATAATACCTTCCTTGTTGGGATTCCCTGCAAAGCTGATTTATTTACCTATTCTTTGGAAAACTCTCTTATATTTTTTTCATAATCCTCCTACTTCATTAATCTGTCATTGATCACTAGGGGATTGGGAAGGCCTTTTTTCCTTAGAACATCAAATCTGAGCATAAACCTTGTAATTGCAATTTCCATGCTCTGACACTTTTCTTGTAATTGTGTCATCAAGTTCTTCTTGGATATTACCTTCCTAAATTCTAGGATGGTCTATGTTCTGTCAGTAATTCCAGTTTCTTCCATCTCTTGTTTATTTTTGTAATTGAGAAATTTGATAATTTCTAGAGCTTCTTCAGGCTTTTTACCTAGCTCTTCTTTTTTCTTTTGTATTGCTTCTCTGGCTTCTTTCACTAGGTCTTTTTGTTCATATATCACTTTTATGCATGGCCAAGTATCATTGAGTGCTTCAATGATATTGAACCATAATTGTTGCTTAACATGTGCCATAGGTTCCTTTAAAGTTAATTATTTTTCCAACTTCTTCAGTTGTTCATTCAACCTATTGGATTTTTGTTCTTCATTATTGGAATTTATTTGTGCAAGTTTCTTAGCGTCTTCAAGATTTTTCATCTGTTATTTTAATCTGCTTATCTCATTGGTTTGGATAGACATGTCTTGCATTTCCTTTACTAATTTTATTGCTTCATCTGATTGCTATGTTGTTGTTGTTGAAGATTCAGTGGCTGAATTTGTAGATGAAGTAACTAGAATTGTTGTGGCCATTGGAACATTAGGAGCCAGTGTTTCTGCCAAAGTATATGGTACAATTGTTGTAACTATAGGAATCACAGTGGCAGGGACTTCCTGTGATTTGTTAGCTTCTTTCTCTTGGACCAATTTTTCCATTTCAATTTCAATTTCTTTAATCTGGGATATTAATTGCAAAACGAGACTCATCATCTCATCTTTTTTATTAGAATCTTCTAAAACCTCCTTAGCCTGAGGATTCTCTATAGGCGATAGCTTCAATTTTTTATTAAGTGCAACAATATCAGCATTCTTATTTTTAATCAATTCCTCTGCAACTTTTGTATTTTGAGGATTATATCCTACTTCAATCACTAGCTCTTCCAAGGATTTTATTCTGGTATCTTTTGCATATGAATATGCTTTCTCGAGTTTGAGTTTATCTCTTACATTTATCAAGGTATTTTGAAGCTTTTGTGCACTCACGGCCTTAGTTGTCATTGTAGAATAAATCATCTCTCTTTCCTGCTTGTGAAATTCAATTTGATCCAGAGGATGAATATCCTAAACTGTAACTTCAAAATCAATATTTTTATAACCAGAGGATGATTTAGGAGCTGAAACTATGGGCTGAGGCACTGTCATCAACAATTTTTTGTCCTTGTAATCAAAGGCTGAAAGCAGCCTGTTCTGAATGCTAGGAGTTTGCTTTAGGTACTGAGAATATATTTCATTTTTTGTTTCTTAATTTTTGGCCTTAATTTCCTTTTATCTTTCCTTCATTTCCATGTCCTTATTTTGCTTTCTTGGATGAAGACACTTTTATACTGTGTTGTTTCTTAATTAACTATGTATTAGAAGTGGTTGGATGTTGTTCCTCTTCAATGATTGTAGGAGGTACAGTGTATTTTTCTGCAATCTCTTTGTCAATGACCTCTATTGTCTCCTTTTCTTTACTGGTAAGATTTATCTCTGGATTTTTGTTGTATCTTAGTTTGAATTTTGTATCTATAGTAGTCTTAGCTATATAAGACCCTTCTTCCCTATTTCTTTTCATACTTCTGTCTTCTTGGGCTAGATTTTGCAAATTTTGAATAGTATAACTTTGCTTCTCAGCCTCTAGCAAAGTATTCTCTAACCATTCAAATTGGTTTGAGAAATTCTCAATATTTGGCTTCTTTTCATGTATGTATGGAGTTAATTTACATTTAACTCTAATTTTGCTAATAATATAAAGGGGATCATAATACCAAAGAAAACTAGGACTGAATTTGAACTCCTGCAACTGTTTTTTTGCATCTGGACCTGCTTCTATATTATTACAGATGAATGGGCCAACCTGGTTCTTTAACTTGAATTGTGTTTTCTTCTTTGCAATTAAGAAATTGACAACATCTGAAATTAAAATCTGCCTTATATACTCCATATAAATTAACCTCATAGGGAGGTATTTTGGAAATTTATAAGGAATAATGCTTGACCCATAGACTCTTATTTCAGTCTAATTTTGGTACAAGTACCAATTACTTGTCCTATTGTGCTCAGAAAATTGCAAAAATTTCTTGATTTCATTGCTAATCCTAGGTTGCACACTGTTGTTTAGAAAATTGACCAAGGGATGAAGGAAAGAATCTGTGAACTCTGAATAAGTAAACTCATTTGAATCCTTCCTTATCAAGGAAGCCTAGAATATGACAGATTGTAGAATTCATTCCACATCAAGCTTCTGAAGGTTTATAGGAAACTTTTCAGACTGTAAATAAAGGAGCGTGTGGAATAAGAATGAAGAATACCTCAATACACCTTCAGAAGGCATTTTGACTAATTGTTCATGGATGTTGTTAGCAATATATTGGGAAATGTTAAAGATAATAGAAGGAGGTTGGCCAGGTGTAAAGGTGGACAAGAAACCAAGTACTGCAACATCAGCATGTTCATATGTGAAATATCCAAGGATAAAAGATAGCATGGAAATAATATGTCTAGTTCTTTCTAAGAATTTTGTAGAGGAGTATGGAGGATTGAATTTGGGAATTTCCACATAGGATGGCATGGAGGTTTGAAAATTTTGGAATATCTTGGGAAAATCCAGCTCTAAGTAGAACTTTGTGAGGGCCTCAATAGATAAAGGAACTTCATTTGGCCCAGGCTGTAACTGAAGAATTTGGTTGATAGACTCATCTGTAATGGTAAACAAAACTTCCTTTTCAAGGTTCACAATAGCTCCTTTATCAAGAGAATATCATGATTGGTAGACTCTGATTGCTTCTGGGAATTCGTAAGTATGAAGAACAACATACTTTGGTAAGTTTGATTCCCATATAAGCACTTCATCATCCTGATCTAGGGATTTCTCTTAGCTTCAGCAGTGGAGCTCAAGAAGGTTGAATTCAGTTGTAGTATCAGTAATTTTGAAGTCTATATCTACCAAGGGAATATTCTCTACATCTACAACAGGGGGTTATAGAGGGCTGATCAGAAGAGTACTTTTGGAAGCCATAGATTTGTTTTATTTATCAATTTCAATACCTTTGACCTTCAAAACAATGATTTAGGCCTGTAAAACACTTCTTTAAGTTTAAACAGTTTGCAGAAGGATTTTAGATATGACAGGGTTCTATATTTGTCTGCAAAGGGGTAATTCCAATCAATTTAATTCAAATTATAATTTCTTTATCAAAAGAGAAACTTCATGACCTTATAGCCTCAATAAATGATTTCTAGGGTTTACAGTGTAATTTCTGTGATAAAACAATATTAAGACATCAATTTTTATGCATAAGGATGTCTAAGTACTGTAGGAATTTTTTTGAAGGTCTCAGAGGGCTTTCTCAGGTCTGCAGATGGCTAGACTTAATCAAAGTTTGTTTTAAAATAGGTTACGGCTTCAGAATCTGTGAGAAGATGCTCAGGGTTTAAATAATCAATGATTTTATGAAGCAATAGGGGTTTCTTTTAGGTATACAGGCTTATAACTGATTCAATTAATTGTAAAACTCTTTTAGATTTGATGAATAAGTCTTTTTCCTCTAAAGAATACCTGGGAAATTCAGAATTTCGCTGTGTAGAAGGGTTTTTGGGGTTGGAAAGATTTCAGAAGCTTTTGCTGGTCTTTATAGGCACTTTGATGGCTTCTGCAGTGATTGTAGCAATGTAATTTGGTGAATTTTGTTTGTTTTTGGGCTAAAACGAAGTTGGAAGTGGTCTAACTCGGTTTGGAATGCTCTTCTACACGAAAAACGGTAATAGAAAGGTATGAATGAATGCATTCGGGCGTTTTTATAAAAAAATTGATTGAACAGTGAATGCATTAAGCGTAGGTAAATTCAAATAAGAGGGTGGTTTGGGCGCAGGGGAGGAAAAACCGTCAGGCGGTTTTCGCAACGTTCAAAGGTGGTAAGCAGGATTGGAACGATTGATGAAATCCAATGGAATTAAGACACGTGGAGGTGAGAGAAACCCCAAAAACTGCATTTATCGCAAGCTTTGGGTTTTTTTTATCGATTGCGCTAAGAAATATGTGATATGGGATCTCCACCATTGGATCTGGGTTATGGGGAGTGAATGGTCAAGATGATGTAGTAAAGCTGCGGCGTAAGATGGCGTGGGGCCTGGGTTTTTAATACAATGGGAAGTGTAAAATTTATTTTAACATAAGGTTTAATACATTTTTTGGATAGGTGGATATTAATGTTTTAATCAAATGAAGTGTAAATAAGTGTAACATTAACATTGGCGAGGGTTATTATATACTGGGAATAGTTTTAACCTATGGGATGAGCCGGAATAATATATCACGTGGGAAAATATAACATAGGTTAAAACTAAAATATGGGTGGGAAATAATAATAAAAGGAATTAATGTGATATGGGCGAAAAGGTGAATAAAGGAGTTAACATATAAATTAATATGTTAATAATTAAATGCGATGAGGGAAATGAAATACATTAAACCTAGTGTAAAACATGATATAGGGATGAATTTCATTGGTGTGGGTCTTGACATAATGTTTTTACACCTAGGATAAAGTATTTTTTTGGTTTTATGGGTATTTTTCAATAAAAGGGGAATTAGTTAAAGGGTTTTACTTTCCTTAAGTATAATGAATTTTAAACTTAGGAAAAGGGGATTTTTGCAAGTGAGACTGAATTATAATGGGAAAAAGGAAAAATGAAGGGGACAATGAAAATGGAGGGGATGAAGTATTTTTACAAGGGGATGATTTTTTCGAAGGAAGTTAGTTCCTGAAATGACTAAATTTCTACTTATCCATGATTGTAAAAACTGCTTCTACCTACCCATATGCTACCCTAACATATTTTCTTCATTTACTTGGGTGCATTTGAGCTTGCAAACCCTTATTCATTTTTCTTTTAAAACAACAAAATAACTAATTCTATCCTTATTTCTTCCAAGGGCTCGGATTAAGCTGTTGAGCTTCTTATTATTCTCTATCTAACAACTGATCTGCCAAGATTAAAATGTTTGGCTAGATCTTTATTCTCTATCTAATAACATGGAATTTAAAACATGAGAGGTTAAGATTAAGTTGTTTAACCTTCATGGATTGTGGCATTGTAACAAGATGCACACAATGTTTATTTTGCAGAAAAGGTAAATAGTAGTGGCATTTGGATTTGCATCACTTTCATGTTTTATTTTTATCTCTTTTTTGTTTGGGGTCCATTTTCTTATTCTTTTTTTGATATTTTTTCTTTTAAGTCCTTTGATTTTTCTTTTAGGACTTTTACCCTCTTTACACTTTTTATTTTATTTTACTGATATGGGAAAACAATTTGTAGAAATCAAAGTATGTACATATTAGAAGACTAATCAAATTCAATTAAAAAATTATGAATCCTATCATTATAGGATCCTAATAGTGGCTCCACATGGGGATGGAATTTCCTAATGAAATGTCAAGAACTTTGAGACTAGTAGCCTTTGAATTTTGACTGTGCTAGTCTTGGAACTATTTTATGAGCTTTTCATTATTCTTACTTATGATATTTTATCCTTTAAAGCTTAGGGCCTTCTCTCCGGGCTTCAACATAGCAAGAAAAAAAAATCCAATCCAATCGAAAATCTGCAATGTTATGTACAATGTGTAAATTAAACAAAGTGAACTATCTATTATTCTGAGGAATAGTAATGCTTCAGCATTCTACCATTGACAGGTCCACCTGGCAGATCTGATCCATCCAAATCCTTCAAAAAGAAAGCATTGTTACCTCTATAACCATAAATAACATAAGGGCCTTTCCATAAGAAATCAAATTTACCATGTTTACCTTTCTCTTCTCTCCTTAAATCCCACTTAAGAAATTTTTCACCTATATAAAAATCATCTTCCTTAGTCTTCTTTTCAAATATATTTTTAATATTTTCTTTAACAACTTGAGACTTAAGATAGACATCTTCTCTGGTTTGCTGCAAGTGTATGGTTTGGCTTATTCTTCTTTGAATATCATTGGTTTCAACTTGAAATTCTTGGATTATTTTCATTATTGGTACTCCTAAAGAAGATGGAAAAACAACAACCATCCCATAAAAAAGCTGGTAAAGGGATGTACCAATAGATTTATTTGTGGTAAGTCTATACGCCCATAAGGCATTTACTAACCTTTTGTTCCATGTTTTCTTATTGCCTTCTAGTAGTTTCTTAATGATGTTCACAAGGCTTTTATTTTAAGATTCAGCAAGGCCATTACCTTGAGGGTAATAAGTAGTAGAATGGCCAAGGGTAATGTGGTATTTATTATAGAAGTCAATTATATTTTTGGACTTGAATGTTGCTGCATTATCAATGATGATATTTTGGGGGCATCCAAATATTGAGAGTATGTTGTTTTCTAAAAATGAAATTATGATAGTGTCAGTGGTTTGCCTGGAAGGTATGGCTTCTATCCACTTAGTGAAAATCCACTTCTATGGTTGTCAAAATCCACTTGTGTTGGGTTGAGGCTGGAGGGTGAATTTCACCAATGAAGTCAAGACCCAATTTCTAAAAAGGAATTTCTGTTGAGATGGGTTTTAAGTAGAAGATTTTTCTTTCCTTCAAATATTTGGCACTTGTGACAAGATGTCACATACTTTTTTACATCTGCAAACAACGTAGACCAGTAAAAACCAGCTCTCAAAATTTTATCTGCAGTAGTCTTCCAGTAAAGATGTCCTCCACAGTCACCTGCATGAAATTGTTCCAAAACTTTATTAGCTTCTTCTTTAAGTAAACAATTCAATAATATACCACCATGATCTTTCCAAAAGAGTGCACTGTCTATGATACAAAACTTAATTGCCTTTAACTTTAAAAATCTAGCTTTAGTTATTGATAATCCAGGAGGAGCTTATAAATTTAGTAATACAAATATAATATATGCATACCATGGTGAGTCTGAAAAGGCTTCACTAATCTCTGGAGTCGCCATCTCTTCCTGATCATCTATTTGGGCAATGAAATTAATATCTAAAGCATGAAAATTTGATTCAGCAATGATTTTGGCTAAACCTTGACCTTTTATGTGTTTGGTGGGCTTAATTTATATGTCATATTCCAAAATGGAGGCAATCCACTTGCCTCTTTTACCATCAGGCCCATTCTGTGTTATAATTTCCTTTACAACTGCATTTGGAACATAAGTAATGATATGTGAATAAATAATTTACACTCTAAAGTCTTTGATAACCTTCACTAAAGCTAGTACCTACTTTTCCATTATGTTATACTTTAAAGTGGCATCTCTAAGTGATTTGATGAAAAAAGCAATGGGCTGCTCATAGCCCTGATCATTTTTCTGTAGTAAAATTGTAGCAATAGTGTGTTCTAAAGCAAAGGAAAAAATAATGAAATCTTTTTTGAAATCATGAATTATAAGGACTGTTGTCTTTATCAAGGCTTGTTTAATTGATAAAAATAATTTCTTGGCCTCTACATTCCATTTAAGTACTGAGTATTTTTTCAACATCTTGTTAAGTTCTCTAATTATTTCAGCTAGGTTTGAGATGAATCTTCTGAGACAGTTGAATTTACCTAAGAAAGCTTGCAATTATTTAATATTCCTAGGATGACTAATGTTTAGAATGGCCTCTATTCTAGCTAGGTCTATTATAAATCCCTCTTTAGATATGATATGTCCTAATAATTAACCTTCTTCTAGTCCAAATAGAGTCTTTTTAGGATTTAGAGAGATGCCAAATTTCCTGCATTTGATAAGTATCTGTCTGAGATGATCTAGATTTTCATTAACAGTCTTTGAAAATACAGTAATATCATCTAGATAAATCACAAGGAATTCATAAATTTATTTAGCAAAATCTATATCCATAGCTCTTTGAAAAGTGGCTCCTGCATTCATTAATCCAAAAGGCATTTTTACATACATGAAAGTGCCCCAAGGAGTAGTAAAAGCAGTTTTAGGTTGGACTTCTGGTTGAACTAAAATCTAGTTATATCCAGAGAATCCATCAAGTAATTAAATTCTAGAAGAACCAACCACACTCTATAAAATGTGATCCATATTGGGGAGACGATAGTTGTCTTTTAAGGACACTTTATTTAAATTCCTGAAATCAACACACAGTCTGATTTCCCCTGTCTTTGTCCTAGTGGGAACTAGGTTTGAAACCTAATCAGAATATTTAATTGGTGCAATTATTTGGGCTTCATAAATTCTCTTGACCTCTTTCTCAATTAAAGGCATAAAAATTGGATTGATCCTTCTAAGCTTCTGTTTGAAAGGATTTTGATCATCTTTTATGGGTATTTTGTGTTTTATTATACTAGTGTCATAGGATTTTAAGTACTCATACTCCATGCAAATACATCCTCAAATTCCTTAAACAGAGCTATGTATTTTACTTTTTCTTCATGAGGTAAGGTTTTTTAAAGTTTAATCATCTTAGGTTTTAATTCTGTTCCTATATTTCACTCTTCAATATCAAATCTTAATGGTTCCATCTTAGGTTTCCTTGCAACATCATTAGAATCAAAAAGATCTTCTAAAGGGGATAATCCCTTAGGTAAAAAGTTGTTCTTAAGGTTCAAAATGTCAGAATCATCATCTACTAACTCTTCAATCTCTAATTTTTCTAAATTATCTATTTCTATTTGAGTAAATTTAGTGGGTTTAGCAAAATCTAAGTTATTTACATCTACATTGCTTATATCAATATCACTATATACGGTTTGATCTATTGTACAATCTGTGTCTATATTACAATTCTGAAATTCTCCTTCATTATTCATGAAATGATAAATCTATTCATCCTGTGAAAATATTTGCCAATATTTTAGATTATCTGGTATTGTAGGCATGTGTTTAACTTCTGTTGTATATCTATGATTTGGTTGAAATGGCAGATTACAGGTACTAGCAAAAGTTTCCAAGTTGTGGGCCTGTATATTCTGTTTTCTAGGAATTGTAGCAAAGTCACATTCAAGCAATTCCTTAATAAGATCTAAAATAGTATCTCTACATTGGCTTAATCTTGGATTATATACATAATATTATCCTGTTATCTGTTTCACAATTAACTCAGAGTCTCCCATGATTGACACTCTTTTGGCTCCTAAATTTCTAACAATCTGCAATCCTAAAATAAGAGCTTCATATTCAGCAATGTTGTTTGTACATTTGAAATTTAATCTAAAAGCATGAACTTTTGCATGATTGTTTTCCATATTGTGTATTAAAACTCCTACTCCTGCTCCTAATTTGTTAACTGATCCATCAAAATCTAGGTGTCACATTGATTCATGAAAAATGTTGTCACTGTCTTGTGATTTCTTTTTCTGTTTTATTTCAGTGTTGTTTTCAATGCCAGTTTCAAAATTACATAAGATGAATGAGTCTATATCAGTAGGTTTAGATTAAATAGGATAGTTTCGAGGTCTTTCTACACTACTAACCATGTACTTCATTAATGTTTCTCTGTAAATTTTCTTTGGTTGACCAAAAACTGATATTGTTGCATAAGACATATCAAATTGTAGAGATCCCTATAGTTTACCTCCCCATGAGTGAGATAATGGAATTCCATATTTGGGAGGGATGTCAACTATACAATATCCATGACTATGCTTTTTCCAGGGTATTGAACTAAAGTAACACATAAATCTTTTATCAAGCCTAAACATATCACTTTACTGGAATCAAATGAGAAGAGGTCTTTATAAGGTCTAGTGATGTCTAAATTCAAGGTTTCCATTATTTATTTTGGCATTAAATTATGTGAAGTCCCTGAATCTAGCATTGCATTATGTAAAATCTTATCATGAACAGTTAAGCTAATTGTTACATAGCATTTTGTCACCGTCCCTGCAATCCCTCACCCCGCATATTGGAGGGTCTTTCCCATGACCTGTGAGCAGTGTCATCCTCTGCAAACACCTTCTTTGCATCCTTCTGTACAAGAAAATCATTTCTCCTATTGAACATTTTCTAAAAAAGCCCATAAAAACCTATGTTTTGGCATTGGAACGGGTAGCCAGTTCACCCCTCGTGCTAATGTGGAGGATGTACACTAGAGGTCGCGCCAGCTGGCACTCTATCTCTTTGTTGTGCCCACGCCAGCCTTTTTGGGAATTTTTTTTAACAAACTAGAGGTGGAAGTTTCCTTCAACCACCTCAAGGATGAGTCACAGGAAGTGGTTAACTGGATGAGCCACGGATCTCCCTCTTTAGGTAGTTCTTTCCTCCTCCCATGGGACACTCCTAGAAGATAGGTCTCCCTTGCTTGATTATAGGGATCCTAACCTCTCCCTTTCCCCCTATATAAATGAGCTTTCTCCCATTATGAAAGTTAGCTGAACAAGGAGGATTATACAGCTGAAATGCTGAACTTGGAGAACTAAGCTATAGTTGAATAACTGAGAAGATAGATCAAGAAGGAAGTCCATCGAGAGGTCCCTTATCCCGTCTGAATTCCCGACGGGCTTTGAGATGTGCTTCGCCCGAGCCCTGCTCGAGGAGACTGCAACGTCATAGCATGGTTGTATCTCTTATTTCTACCTATTAATATAAGTGACTATTGTCTAGTTCTCGTCTTGTGTTTTGTCTTAATCGAATGCAATATGCTAGTCTTCTCTAACTGACTAGTAGATTTTGGATGGAATTAGTATGTGGTATGTGGTTATTGTTTTCTAATCTCTGTGCAGGTGTCCAAACGTGATAGGTGGAGGGGTTGTGACTTGTCTTCGATCAGGAGTGAGAGGCTCTCATCATCACTACAAGCATCGACGATAACTTTGGACCATAGGTAGGCCATCTTATCGCATCCTCTTTCATTCAAATATCTAGGAACCTAAACACTAGCATGATCCCTTATTTCTAGACCCACACTAGGGCTAGGGGGATCACCTCTATCCGTAGAGGGGATTTACCTGAGTAACAAGTTGGCAACTCCACTGGGGATTAGTGCGAGTTTGTCTTTTGTCCATTAGGTCTTCTTCTTGGTCTTTTTCTGCTTAGCTTGCCTTTTCTGGTTGTTTTTCTGAGTCTTAGACCCTTGTTCAGCCCTAGAGGATCAGATCTGACCTCTGTTTTTCCAAATTTCCATTTTGCTAAGGTTGGCTTTATTGGCGCGGTTTCCAGTCTGACAGTCGCACCCACTGGCGCAAGTTGCCATTTCATCACCCGCGCCATCCCATGTTTGGTGCGGATTACATCCAGAAATTCGTGCCATTTCCTGTATATTCTAGGGTTTTCCCTATTTTAGATTTTTTGGTCCATACTGGTGTCTCTGGGTGTTTTCTTGACTTTATTTGAGTGCTTTGGGATTATTTGTGACTGTGAGTAGCCTTCTTCCTTCGGTTGTTTATCCATTTCTTTCAGCATCGTGGCCTTAGTTTTTTCTAGTGCTTTGGTATGCTAAGCCTCCTGTAGGAGTTTGGATATTTTGTTTCGTGGTCACCTTCATTATTTGCTTGATTGCATTCAGCTCCCCGGATCCGTTTTGAGTGATTGCATTTGGTGGAATGAGTCTTGAGTGAGTCTTACCTCTTTCATTCATTTTTACTTCTTGTCACTCCAAGCATAGCTCACATTTCTTATATGGGTATGTTTCAACATCTTTCTTCGATTTGAGAGATTGTGACATTGGTTTGAGTTTTTTTTTTGTTTTCTTGTGATTTGATTGAATTGTTTTGCCTCGAATATTGCATTGGCATTCTTGAACTAGTGTGAAGATTCATTTTTTATGTCATTTAGTGCACTGTTTTATTTATTACATTGAAAAAATTAAAAATATATTTTGTTCTTGCATTCTTGTTTGTATTGTCGAATTGGAAAATCTTTTGCATAACTAGCATTTGGCATTATAGGAAAGATTTCTTGTTTTCATTAGTTTGCATCAAGTTCTGTAGTGGATGCTTTTTTGTGTTCTCATTATTTGTTATCACTTGAAAACTCCTAACTTTCTCGTAGATAGCTTTTCATTGAACGAAATGGTATTTTATGGCATGTAGCTTACATTCATGGATTTTTGAGATCCAACATTTGGTAGGACCTTGGAATTGAAACATAAATACAAGATCAACTTAAAATTTATTCAATTAACCTAAGGCAACATTGAAACTTAACAAAATATTTAGTGGTCTAAGTTAGAGACGTGTTCCGGTGTCTTTAAACCTAGCAGTTGTCACTCGCCATCTGGCTTCATACAACACTAGTATGGACTTGTGCTCCCCGTACCATCGAGTATATAAAGGGAGACCCCTCTAGGTTGCAATACTTTTATCTGTAGGAAGCTGAGTCTGCCGCCTTGTAACCGTGATACACCGAACACAGCATTCAGGGAGACTACCTACACGTACGTCAAGTCCTTGGTTGATTCTTCTTTCATTTTATAACCAAGGTGTATATGGTAGTTCACGGGATCCTGGTACACCCTTTTACCTAGACTACCTGAGAATTCATTTTTGATCTTTACTGACTCCATAAATTTGAAAATATCATCAAGCACTTGTCCTTTCACACTCGCTTAAAACTGAAAGAGACTAGAGTCATCTTTGATTTTTTCTTGACTCTTAAAACATGAAACAACAAAATTTTGGTCTCAATGTGGTAAAATAAACTACCTACGATTACACGCCCATTAAATTTTGATTACTTGGCCTGTCTTTGTTTGCCTTTGTTTTGATCCAATAGTCTTCATTTTCGATCTTTTTCCCTTTTCTGGTGTGCTACAGTCACAGTGGTGGAACCATCAGTTTCGTCTACTGGAAGTCACAGTGGCGGAACCATCAGTTTCATCTACGAACGATTCATCTGAAACTTCTCAGACCTATAGGTTTGCCGAGCTTCAATAGCCTGTCATCCCATCAGAGTACCCCTTTGGAGAACCGATTGAGTTCCATTGGCCTCTTTCAAACACTTGGTTTGGATTTGGGGTTAGGGAAAATTTTCCCCCTCTTACATCGAGATCATCGTTTTTGGCTGCTATCATACCTCCTAGCCCCCATACTCTTTTGCAAGATCTCACGGTGGATTCAAACATGGACTCGTTTGGTCCTAATGGCAGTGAGGGTATTCCAGTTTCTGATGAAGGATACCAACTTTTCCCAGAAGACATCCATCAAGAGCCTACTCAATCTTCACCATCGGTGTCGCTTCCAGCCAGATATAGGTCTTTGGGTTAGATTATGGCCGGTATTGCCTCTATGGAAACATCAACTCTGTCAAGGGGTCCGATTCTCCCATCATTAGGGATGTCACCGACGACACCTGTCTCGTCGTCGATGCCTTTTGTTCCCATTAGGCCCATTGTCTGTGTGGTTGCTTCGTCACCGGTTGTCACTGCTCAGTCGTCAAGAGTTTTGACTTCGGTAGAGACTTCAATTTCCATGGCAATCCCTGACGGCCTTTCTTTTGAGGAGTATCGGCTGGCTGTTCAGCAGCAGAACTCCCGGACTTATCACTCCCCTCAAGACCCTTTTTGGTCTTATTTTTCTCATTATGGAGCAGATGGTACCCCGATTTATTCACTTCCGTTTCAGTATGACGAGCAGGGCAACACTATCTACTTGCCTGCTCCTGAGGCTTATCAGTTCCTTTCTGATTTTAGACCTACCTTACCTGTGTAACCCTCTAACCAACAAGGAAAACCCTTTCAGGGATAACCTTTGGGTCAGTAGGGGTATGCTTATGACCCACAAGGAAAACCCTTTCGGGGACAACCTTTGGTGCAGCAAGGGTATGCATACGACCCACAAGGGCAACAATTATAGGGACAACCTTCGATCCAGCAAGGATTATTTTACAGCCCGCAAGGGCAGCCTTACAATCCTCAAGGTCAACCTTTACAAGCTCAGCCTGTGATCCAACCAAGGAAACCTCAAGGACTGGCTGGGCAACCGGTATATCAACCCAGACCTTCATACGGTCCTGGGGGGAAGATCCACCCATCTCAACCTATGGTGCAACCTCAACAGCCATATATTCCTATTGGTCCAAATGTTGCATAGCCAGGACCATATTATGGTCCTGCTCCAGGTCAACCTAGTTATAAGGCACAACCTGGCCCACTGCAGCCATCAGGCCAACCTGCTCCACAGAGGCAACCTGGTGGCCCTCATCAGTCAGGTCAACCTGCTCAGTCGGGCCAACGTGCACAACCCATTTACCCTGCTCAGCCATCGCTCTAATCTATGCCGCAGCCAAATCAACCTTTGCGCCCGATGTATCCAGCTCAGCAGGGCCCCACTTATCAGCAGCCCATTCGACCCCAAGGCGGTTATTTCCCTCAAGGTCAATATTGACCGGTTTACAACCCACCTCAAGGTCCTGCTTATTACCCTCAACTGCCAGGCTAAACTTATACTCCACAGCAAAATCCTTATGCTGCTCAATCAGGACCCTCGTATACTCAGAATCAGTATCTTGGTCTTCAACCCTCGTATCCTAGTCCTCAACTACCATATCAACCGAATTATCTAGCTTATACCCCTTATGGGCCGAATCCTTCAGGCATAACCAATGGGGGCAGATTTATACTCAACCAGGATGGATTATGGGTACAGGTCCTTATCGAGGTCCTGCTATGCTTTTTAACCCTCAATTACCTTTTCTCGCTACGTTGGAGTTACCTGATGTATCCAAATTGACAAATGATCCCATTTTTCATAATCCTCTGTGGCCTCTAGTTCTGACGAAGGTTCCTGGTGATTGTCCCAAGTTTGAGGGCAAGTCTGGAGAATACCCAAAGCTCACGTCATGACATACCATTTATGGTGTTCTTCCAATTCTTGGGTGGACAACTCTATTTGACTCTATCTCTTCTAGCGCACTCTTACTGGAGTTGTTTCTAAGTGGTATATCAAACTGCCTCATGGCATCTTTCATGATTTCAACACTCTTTCCATGGTGTTCCTTACTCATTTCCAGTTGCCGGTTTTTTACGAAGTCAGGACGCATCTCCTAACATCCTTGAAACAGGACTGGGCTACCCATATCTCGGACCACATTCATGAATGGAAACGGCGTCGTCACCTGATCAAGTTCAAAATTCCTAATCAGCTTATTACTCATTAGTTCACTACCTATTTTGTCAATCAGATTGTGAAATACATCGCCGTGGGGGCATGTGTAACCGAGGAACAAGCCATCACTCGTGCCCAGTACCTTGATTTAGTGTACTCTCAATCAGGCATTTTATATGACATCCTTACTGAGGCTCCATGACATGAGACCTCTAAAGCATCGGCTACCCCATCAGTCGATGGTGTTATTGGTTCTGTGTCTCAAACTTCACACAAGTCTTCCAATGGGAAGCAGAAATCAAATTCGTCCACTAATTCTGCTCCTCACGCTACCCCAGATTCTGGTAAAACCTCGGAGGTCAATGCTGTTCAGGCCAATCCTACGGACAAGACTTCCAAGGGGAAAAATAAGGGAAAATACAAGGCCAAACCTGATACCCCAAAACCAGAATTGTCTAAACCTTATGTTGATGATGGTTCAAAGCAAAAGCCGAAGTATCCATGTCTAATTTGTGATGAGGACCACTACACTAAGGATTGTCCTAGACGATCCGAGGTTAGCTAATTGCTCAAAGGTGCTAAGGGAACTCCGGCGGTCCTTAAAGAACCTTTCCCATCTCAATAAACCCATATGGTTGAGCAACCTCTGCCATCTGCATTGTTTGGCTCTCAAGTTTTCATGATGAATGGTTCTACACCCGTTTCCATTGCTACTCGGTCGAAGGATTATGTCGGATCATGCCAAGCAGCCGAGAAAGAGGTCGTTGATGGTCCCCCTCCCCTACCTGCCTCTGGTCCTCTTGAAATTGAAAGGCCCAGTGCTAAACCCGTTATATTGCCACCTTCTAAAGGTATTCTCCAGAAATATTCTTATAAACCTAATGCCCACGCTGCTCAACATTACAGTATTGTTGAGGATTTAGCATAGGCACCTTCCACGATGTTCGCGTTAGAAGTGCTCCAGAGTTGTCCATCTCAACGGAAAGCGTTATTATCTGCAATTGGCAGGATTGACCTCGCTGATTCTAGCCTTCTCTCTTTCGACTTATATAATTTCTTCCCCCGACTTCCGTACCAGATTGCGGTTGCTATACAAGTCAGTGTTAATGGTCTCTGTTGGGTATGGAGCCTGATTTTCTTCCAAATTCAGAGATCCTTGTTTTAGCTGGATGTATACCCCAGGAAAGTTGTACACCATGTGGGGGGGTGCGGGGGGGACTTGTTCCCCCCGTGGGGTCCCGGGTAGCTGACCCCCTGGCCGGGGGGTCTGAGGGCCAGCGGTCCCTCGGCGGGGGAGCCAAAAACTAGATGTAAAATTTCCTTGTAAAGTATAGTAATTTCTAGTCAATCTGGGTCGTTCATTAGGCGGAAGATCTGACGGTAGAAGTTATGTTTAGTTTAGGGTTTTTTTCCCTAGAAGGCAACTGCTTGCTTTTATGAGGGTATTGTATTGCGGCTGCGTATTGTATGTGTATTCTCTGAGTGGGAAACAGATAGGGAGACTGTGAGAGAGAACAGAGGATATTACAGTGGATCTGCTATAGGTTTTGTCTCTTCATTTTTTCTGGATAATAGAAAGGAAGGACTGGCTATTCGGGGTGGACGTAGCCCAAACTGGGTGAACCACGTATATCTGTGTCTCTCTGGTTTTTATGTGTTTTGTGTGCTTGTATTTTCCGCATATTTTATGTGTTGCATTGCTCTGTAATATTTAATTTTATAACAACTGGTATCAGAGCCGAAGGTATATTTGGCTGATAATCTCATAGGAAAGAAGGTTTCCTGGTTTGAGTGGGAGCAATGGCAGAAGATGCTAAGTTTAGGGTCGAGAAATTTAATGGCCAAAACTTCCTGCTGTGGAAGATGCAGTTGGAAGATTATCTGTATCAAAAAGATTTTTACCTACCATTGAGCGGAAAAGAAAAGAAGCCGGTGGCAATGACAGATGTGGAAAGGAACATTCTCGATAGAAAATCACTCGGAATAGTACGGTTGTGCCTTGCGGCGTCATTCGCCTTCAATATTTCGAAGGAAACAACAACAGAGGGTTTGATGCAGACGTTGGTGAAATTATATGAAAAACCCTCGGCCTCAAAAAAGGTATCTCTTATGAAACGACTATTTAATATGAATATGTCGGAAGGTGGATCTGTTGCAGACCATTTAAATGATTTTAATACAGTTACCAGTTAGTTAAGTTCTGTAGGGGTAAACTTTGATGATGAAGTTAGAGCTCTGTTATTTCTGTTCTCATTGCCAAAAGGCTGGAATGGTTTAGTTATGGCCATTAGTAAATCTGTCTCTAGATCTAGTACTTTAAAGTTTGATGATGTTGTCGGTGCTATCCTTAGCGTGGAAATGCAGAAAGAAAGACTGTAGATCTCGGAAGGGAAAAGAAGGAGATGCACAACAAGAAAACAATCATGAAGCAAATGTGACAGGTGATGTGTTACAAGATTCTTTGATTCTTTCTTTCGAAAATGTTACTGATTCTTGGGTTGTAGATTCAGGGGCTTCATTCCATGCCACACCTGATAAGAAATATTTTCATGAATATGTTCAAGGAGATTTTGGAGAAGTTCGTTTGGGTGATGATAAACCCTGTAAAATTGTTGGAATGGGTAAAGTTCTTGTAAAACAACAGAATGGAAACCAATGGCTACTAAAGGAGGTAAGGCATGTTCCAGATCTGAAGAAAAATCTGATTTCAACAGGGCAGTTAGGCGGTGAAGGTTTTGTGACAACTTTCACAGATAAAACTTGGAAGGTCACCAAAGGAGCCCTGGTAATAGCAAAAGGTGAAAAGGTTGGTACATTGTATTTATGCAATGGTATTTCTAACTCTGTTAATGCTTTAACTTCCAAAGGAGAAGATGCAACATTATGGCATCATAGGCTCGGACATATGAGTGAGAAGGGGATGAAGATTCTTCACTCAAGAAATTTTTTGCCAGGTTTGAAGAATGTTGATTTGGATTTCTGTGAGAATTGCATTTATGGAAAACAGAAGAGAGTCATATTTCTCAGAGTTGGGAAAGAAAAGAAGAGAGAAAAATTAGAGCTTGTGCATACAGATGTATGGGGACTTGATCAGGCACCATCTCTCGGTGGATCTCATTATTATGTTACTTTTATTAATGATGCAACTAGAAAAACCTGGATTTATTGTATTCAGAATAAATCTGATGTATTTGATACTTTCAAGAAATGGAAAGCTTTGGTTGAGATGGAGACAGGAAAGAAGTTGAAGTGTCTCAGATTAGACAATGGAGGTGAATATTGTAGCAAAGAATTTGATAGGTATTGTTCAGAGAATGGAATTCGTAGAGAAAAGACAGTTCCAAGAACACCACAAGAAAACAGTGTGTTAGAAAGGATGAACAGAACAATCATGGAGCATGCAAGGTGCATGAGATTGCATGCAGGATTGAGTTTACAATTTTGGGCAGATGCTATAGATACTGTTGTTTATCTAATAAACAGAGGGCCTTCAAGTTCCTTGGATGGTGGAATTCCAGAGGAAGCATGGACAGGTAAAAAGGTAAACTACTCTTTTTTAAAGCCTTTTGGTTGTGAGGCTTTTGTCCATATTAATAAAGAAAATAGAACAAAGCTTGAGGAAAAATCAAATAAATGTACCTTTATTGGATATGGTGCTAATGATTTTGGTTATCGCTTATATGATTATGAAAATCACAAAATCATTAGGAGCAGAGATGTAATATTCAATGAAAAGGTCTTGTATAAGAATCAGTTGCAGGAAAATAAACAGGAAAAAGAAAGCAAGGAATACGTGATTCTTGATGAGATAACTGAAAAAGTAAAGGTGCCTGAAAATGATAATAATCAAAAACCTCAGCAGCAGCAACCACCACAACAGCAACAGGCACCTCAAACACCTGAAAGTGGTGTTAGAATATCTACTAGGATAAGTAGACCCCCTGAACGATACTCCCCTTCATTATATTATTTATTGCTGACGGATTCTGGTGAGCCTGAATGTTATGAAGAAGAAATGCAGGTTGAAAGTAGGAAGAAGTGGGAGCTAGCCATGGAATAAGAGATGGACTCCTTAATGCATAACTAGACTTGGGACTTAGTCAGGTTGCCTGCAGGTAAAACTACATTGCAGAATAAATGGGTTTACAGGTTGAAGGAAGAAGATGGAGGAAAACAGAGGTATAAAGCTAGACTTGTGGCGAAGGGTTTTGCACAGAAGAAAGGTATTGATTTTGATGAAATATTTTCTCCTGTTGTTAAGATGACTTCAATCAGAACTATCTTAAGTCTTGTAGCATCGGAAGATTTACATCTTGAACAGTTAGATGTAAAGACAACATTTCTCCATGGAGATTTGGAGGAAGAGATATACATGCAACAACCAGAAGGATATGAGGTCAAAGGGAAAGAAAATTTGGTGTGCAGGTTAAAGAAGAGCTTGTATGGGTTAAAACAGGCTCCAAGGCAGTGGTATCTAAAATTTGACAAGTTTATGTCTAAACAAGGTTATACTAGATGTCACTATGATCATTGTGTTTATCTAAAAAGGCAAAATGATGGCAGCTATATTATATTGTTATTGTATGTAGATGACATGCTTGTTTCAGGATCTAACATGCAGGAAATAAATGTGCTCAAAAGAAAATTGGCAAATTCATTTGCAATGAAGGATTTAGGAGCTGCAAAACAAATCCTTGGTATGAGGATAACTAGAGACAGGAAAAATCACAAATTAACACTGTCTCATAATGAGTACATAGAAAAGGTGTTGAAAATATTTAATATGCACAATGCAAAACCTGTTAGTACACATTTTTCTAGCCATTTCAAACTTAGTAAGGAGATGTGCCCAAAGACCCAAGAAGACATAGATTATATGTCTAAAGTTCCATATGCATCAGCAGTTGGAAGCTTAATGTATGCAATGGTCTGCACAAGGCCTGATATTGCACATGTAGTGGGAGTTGTAAATAGGTACATGAATAATCCAGGAAAAGAACATTGGACGGCAGTAAAATGGATTCTCATATATTTGAGAGGTACCACAAATCAAGCATTATGCTTTGGTGGTTCAAACATTGCTCTACAGGGATATGTTGATGCAGATATGGTAGGTGACAGAGATAACATGAGGAGCACTACAGGATATGTATTTACTGTAGGTGGAACAGTTGTCAGTTGGGTTTCAAAAATCCAAAGTGTTGTTGCACTTTCAACAACAGAAGCAGAGTATGTTGCTGCTATAGAGGCTAGTAAAGAAATGATTTGGTTACAAAGGTTTATGGGTGAATTGGGTAATAAGTATGATATGGGCACGTTATACAGTGATAGAAAAAGTGCCATTCATCTTTCAAAGAACTCAGCATTTCATTCCAGGACTAAACACATACATCTCAAGTACCATTTCATACGGTCAGTATTGGAATATGGAGAGTTGAAGCTGGAAAAGATACACACTAGCCAGAATCCTGCAGATATACTAACAAAAGTTGTAACCAGGGAGAAACTGAAAATGTGCTCAGTTTCAATTGGTCTTCAAGGATGATGATGAATATGAGGAACATCCAGGTCCAAAGAGGAGTCATTTTCCAGAAAATGAAGTAGCAGTGGAGTTGATACAATCAGTCTCCAAGTGGAAGATTATTGGGTGTGGAGCCTGATTTTCTTCCAAATTCAGAGATCCTTATTTTAGCTGAATGTATACCCCAGGAAAATTGTACACCCTTGCACGCGGGGGACTTGTCCCCCCCACGGGGTCCGGGGGGGCTGACCCGCCGGCTGGGGGGTCCGGGAGGGCTGACCAGCTAACTAGGGGGTCCGGGGGCCAGCGGTCCCCCGGCAGGGGTTTCGGGGGCAGTGCCCCCGAAGCCAAAAATAGATGTAAAATTGCCTTGTAAAAGTATAGTAAATTCTAGTCAATCTGGGCCGTTCATTAGGCGGATGATCTGACGGTAGAAATTATGTTTAGTTTAGGGGTTTTTGCCCTAGAAGGAAACCCCTCGCTTTTATGAGGGTATTGTATTGCGGATGCGTATTGTATGTGTATTATCTGAGCGGGAAACAAATAGGGAGACGGTGAGAGAGAACAGAGGATCTACGGTAGGTTTTGTCTCTTAATTTTTGCTGGATAATAGAAAGGAAGGACTGGCTGTTCGGGGTGGACATAGCCCAAATTGGATGAACCACGTATATCTGTGTCCCTCTGGTTTTTATGTGTTTTGTGTGCTATTTTCCACATATTTTATGTGTTGCATTGCTCTGTAATATTTAATTTTCTAACAGTCTCAACATCCATAGAGCCGTAGTGGATGAAGGTGCATCTACTTGTGTCATGTCATCTACTTGTTGGAAGGCTATTGGCTTTCCAGATCTGACTTTGTCACCCAATTCCCTTGAGGCATTCGATGGAAGGGAATCAAAACCCTTAGGTGTTCTCGCTAGCTTGCCGATCACGTTACAAGGAAAGACGATCAACGTTGAAGTAGAATTCGTTGATGCCAAACTCAACTATAATCTTCTACTCCGTCGCAGTTGGACTCACGCTATGTTGTGAATTCTGTCCACCCTGTTTTGACTTCTAAAGTTTCCACACGAGGGAAAAATCATTACTTCCGATCAGTTGTCGTGCTTTACCTAGTCTTCTGAGAAAAACGTGCCATACGTGGATCAAATTCATTCTCCCCCTAACAGTGTAGGGTTGAGTCTTTTTAAAGATCCCACTCTCACGGGTATCTTTCCCCTTCCACCACCAAATACTGTTCAAGTCAATATGGTCTCTTGGTCAGATGACCCATGGATCATTCCTTTACCTGAATAGGTTAATTCATTTGGAGATTCAATGCTGCTTAGTCCAATCGAAATAAATTATTGTGAGCTTACAGCTGCATCTAATTCTTCCCCTCCTGAAGCTGCTCCTTTTGAGCATGTCTCTCGCGTGTATTCTCAGTCCCCCTGGCTCAGCGATGCGGATTCACCTGATCCTTTGAAAGAAGTGTTTCCATCCGATGAGGCTATCATGGAAACCATGTCTCTTGAAGATCTACTGTGGAGTGATGGGCATCATCGTTCCTCATTTATGCCTTGCCTCTAGGCAATGTCTATCTGTCTTGAGCGTTTTTCATCTTAATTTCCTTCTCTGCCACTTCAAACGCCTATTTTAACTCATGAAGTCTTCGCTGAAGGTAACTTGGGTAACATTACTCAAACGATGCCTATCGATATTTCCGTGAAACCGAGGATTGTTGAGAACATCCATGTGGGAGTCACTTGCCATTCCAAGTGTACACTAGTCTCTTTCGCGAATTTCGTGATGTTTTCACCTGGTCTTACAAAGAGATGCCTGGAATTGACCCCAGTATTGCGGTGCACAAGATTCCCACCTATCTAGATACAAAGCCTATTCACCAGCTTCTTCGTCCTGTGTATCCTCGAAAAGTCACCACTATCAAAGCTGAAGTTGAAAAACTTCTCAAAGCGGGTTTCATTTATCTGATTCCTCTAACGGAGTGGGTTTCTAACATTGTTCCTGTGGATAAAAAGCAGGGAGAAATTCGTGTCTGTGTTGATTATCGTGATATCAATCAGGCATGTCCTAAGGATAATTATCCCACCCCTTTCATCGATCAGATCATTGACGATTGTGTGGGGAGTGAAATCTTCTCCCTTATGGATGGTTTTTCTAGCTATAATCAAATCAACATTCTCCCATCTGATCAACACAAGACCTTTTTTATCTGTCCTTGGGAAATGTTCGTGTATAAGAAACTCCCTTTCAGCTTGAAGAATGCTGGGGCTACATTCCAGTGCACGATGTCTTATGCATTTCATGATATTCGGCATATTGTTAAACCATACCTAGATGACCTTCCAGCTCATTCAGCTGCGCGAAAAGACCACCCGGAACATCTCCGCCAGATCTTTCTTCGTTGTAGACACTACAATATTTGGCTCAATCTGTATAAATGCGTCTTCTACATCGATTCTGGTAGAATTTTAGGGTTTATCGTATCTAAAGATGGAATTCACCTTGACCCTCTTAAGGTTGAGGCTATTGTCAATCTCCCCTCCCCGTCCTCGTTACACTAGCTCCAGAGTCTCCAAGGGAAAGAAAATTTCCTACGTCGTTTCATCCTAAAATACGCTGAAGTAGCCAAAGGATTTACATGACTTTTAAGGCAAGACGTCCCTTTCTGTTGGGATGAGATTTCTCAGCAGTCTTTTGATAGGCTTAAGACATTTCTTGTCAACGCTCCTCTATTACGTCCTCTGAATTACCATCGTGATTTCACCCTCTACCTAGCTACCGCCTTTAGTATGATCGCCATGGTTTTGGTTCAAGATGGTGATGAAGGTAATGAGCATGTCGTTTACTACTTTTCTCAGAACCTTCTCGACCCTGAAACACATTACGCACATGTTGAGAAGTTAGTGCTCGTTGCGGTCCAGGTCGTCCAGCGTTTTCGTCATTACATTATTTTACGCACGATGACCGTGATTTTTGATTGTAACCCCATGACCTATATTCTGTCTCGGTAGTTGCTGGGGGGGAATACTCAAAGTGGATCGCTATCCTCCAAGAGTTTGATTTGGATTTGACTACCACCAAATCAAAGAAATCACTTGCTTTCGCTGATTTGATTTGTTCTCTCCCCGCCGACTCTGCTCCTTCTTCTTCCGAGGATCATATTCCAGACGAAACTCTTTTCTTGATCAGCACCCTCGATCCGTGGTACAGTGATATCATCGTGTATCTCCAAATGTCTACTCTCAGGTCTTAGTTAACGAAATATGGCCGACGCCGCATTCGTCGTCAATCGCAACCTTATCGTATTGTTGGAGATACCCTTTATCATGTTGGAGTCAATTTTGTACTCCACCAATTTCTAACCCTCGAGGAAGCTGAGAAAGTTTTAAATGGCTGCCACAGTGGTGCCTATGGTGGTCACATGTTTGGTTATGCCACTTCACAGAATATCCTTCGTGCTAGCTATTTCTGGCCATCCATTTTTAAATACTGCATTGTTGCAGTGCACAAATGCCATGCGTGCCAGATTTATCAACGCAAGATGTGTGCGTTGCCTGTTCCTTTACACCCTGTCATTACCATTGGTCCTTTTTCCAAATGGGGCATAGATTTTATGACGTGTAACCCTCATTCAGCAGGGTGGCATGCCTATACTATCGTCGCCATCAATTATTTTATGAAATGGGTCGAAGCAATGCCTACACTAGCTGCGTACTGTAAGACAGCGGCACAGTTCATATTCAATCACATTATTGCTCGATTTGGTGTCCCTCAAGCCATCGTTACTGACCATGGTTCATGACATCTCAATGCCTTATTATCCTCAAGCTAATGGCTAAATTGAAGTTGTAAACAAATTCCTTGTTACAATATGCTTCAACGAACAATCGGGATCCATAAATCAAAATGGCATCTCATGTTGTTTTCAGCTCTATGGGTTTACTGAACGTCGATCAAGAATGCAACCAAATTTACCCCGTTTCAGTTGGTATACGGTCTGGAAGCCACACTTCCGATTGAATGTGAAATCCCTTCACTTAAATTAGCTGTGGAATTACTGCTTAATACTTCGCCTGAAGAAGAACATCTCCTTTACTTAGAGACATTGGAAAAAACTCGTCGCTTAGCTGCCTTGGTCATCGAAGCAAAGAAGAAGCAAGTCAAAGCCCATTTTGACCAAACAGTTTCCCCTCATTCTTTTTATCGAAGGTGATCTCGTTCTCCTATATGACCAAGCTCATGACAAGCTGGGGGCAGGAAAATTCCAACCCATGTGGCATGGGCCCTACATCGTTAAACGTGTGTTGCAAAATGGAGCTTATGACCTTATTGACTGTGAAGGTTATCCCTTATCGCAGCCCAGAAATGGGTTGTACCTGAAAAAGTATTATGCTTGAGTCATTCATGCATGATATGTGTACATAGGTGATTTTTTCATTTTGTGTGCATGCTTTGGTTTGATGTGCTTTGTGATATTTTTTCTGCTTATTGGGTCTTGTTTGCTATGCAGATGTCTATTTCCCCTTATGTCGGTTTCGCGGATGGTGCTTCCTGCAGTACCAGGAACTTGTCTTCGGTAGCCTGGGTAATTTATGATCTTGTTGGTGAGTTGATTAAGTTACAAGGCATTTGTCTGGGACCAGCTACAAACAATGTCACTGAGTATAGTGTTGTTTTGGAACTATTAACCGAGGCAGTCAACCTCAGCATACACGCATTTCTTGTGAATTTGGATTCGCAACTTGTTGTTTTTCAACTGAACGGTCATTATTCGGTTCGAAACCCATGCATTTTGAGATTGTATTTGCGTATTCGTTTACTTGAAAGACATTTTGATTTCATTTCATATCAACATACACCAAGACAAATGAATACATTAACAGATGCAATAGCTAAAATTGTGCTAGATAGACATTTGCGCAATTTATAAAAACATCATCATATGTAAATAGACCCATATAGAAAATAGATATATATATATATATATATATATATATATATATATATATATATATATATATCGTTTGTTTGCAACGTGTGCATCATAAAACCCAAAAAATAATATATGTATGTTTCAGCTACATTGTGAGACAACATGTCTCTCAAAAATGTGCGGAAACAAAGCCCAAGTGCCTAATCGGTGTGGTTCTCATGATAGCACGTCACTGCCCGTACCAACTGTAATATCCCAAAAAGGGAACTATCAACAAGGCATGACTGGAAAATGAATTTTCTAGGAGTGGCTGCTACAAGATTTGAAACCAGCACTTATATCCCTTATATCTAAGTATCTAAGTCCTAAATCTAAGAGGATATCAAAAGCAAATCCTTCTAGGTGGGGCAAACAGGCTTCCCACACCTAGTATGGCTTGATAAATTCCCAATGAGGGATTGCAGCAATGTATAAACACAATAATGTATATGAAGCATTAAATAACCTCATAGGATGTGTTAAAAACAAATAGCCATCAATCCAAGCTACAACAACAAACTGTACTTCATTTTAGGAGCCAAAAGTTGGGGAAAAGCAGCAATTTATGCTCTAAAAAGGTTAATTTCAAAGATGAGCGTAAAAATAAGGGCAAGTGACGGTGGCATATCATAGCATAGGTCATCTGGGACTCACATACCAAATTTCAGCAAAAAAAAATGACTCTAGCTATGTTAAACAGGTCTCCCACTCCCGGTATGGCTTAGAAATGCCCAATCCCCATGACTTGATTACTGCAGAATTTACTGAAGCACAGCCAGCATGATTTTATGAAGGTTTTGGATGCAATATGGTATGGACATCAGGAGATAAGTTATATATTATGGCCCATACATTGTACAATAGATAAACATAAGATTTACATGAATAATCCCTCAAGTTTGAGGTGTTGCAACAACAAAATGAGACTGCAAAGCCTGGAAGTGTTATTTTATTGATGCTACAGCTGATATATATTACACTTCAGATCTAGAGAATATCTATACACAAAAATATAGATCCAATATAGATCCGTGTACTATATGGGCTCCTTAATACACTCCCCTTAGGGATATGAGCAAATCATGAACAACAATGAGTAGATCTGAGATCTAAGTTGTAGTCCTACAGTAATATTCAGGAATTATGTAGTAAATAGAACCAGATGCAAATCATATCTTAAATGAACATGGATTGGATGGCCAATCCATGGATCACCACAGTGTAAGGAGAGCCCCTTAACACCAGAGATCACTCCTCCAAAACATTGCTCAAACACCCTGCAAATTCCCTCTTGTAGATAACATAGTTATGGGAGAGAAACTACGCTGTTAGCTTCAGTATTGGATAGGACTAATGCCTAGATCTGAAATTGCAACTCCAATGATCCAATACACTCTTCCAGGAGGTTAAAAGACACACTCACTGAGAAGAGGCACTAGATTTTCCTAGATCTGAGTAGGTCTAGCTTCCACTGCTACAGCTTGCAAAAAAATAAAACCCTCAACATGGTCTAAATTTTGGTTGGAAGATGAAGCTTGGCCCAAAGCCTGATAGTGGAAAAGATAGAACAAGTCTCCTCCAAGAGCTGCTCAAGGAAGGAGGTGGGATTCCCGACCAGGAACACCCAAGTTCTAAACAACACTATTCTCAGCTAAAAAACCAGAGAATAAGGAATGTTTAAATAGATAGCACCTTGAGAAATATCAAATAATCAAACCTCTCCTTGGTGTTCTCCTCCTCCTTTTATAATTTGGAAATATTGTCAAACCCTAAACCACCTTGATGATTTAGCCTCATTCACATGAGTGACCTCCAACATGAACTGCACTGTTCCTTTAGGAGATATATTGCATGTAGAAAACGTTGTGGATTTGGTCCTGTTGACCCAGTCAATTGGCCCAGCCTCATTCACACTTAAGTGTGTTTAAGAAATTATCTCAGATTTAGCTTGTTTCACATTGAGCATTGATTTATTTTGATGTTTAGGAGTTATTACTGGTCCTCCTTTACAATTTTATTCATAAGCATGAAAACCAAAACAAAAATGAATATTCCTATTAGCTTGGGCTAATTAGGAATATTATTGTCCTCCCCCTTCAAAACGTTGCTTGTCCTCAAGCAACGGAAAGGTAGAGAAAAACTTCTCCCTTCCTCTTCTTGTGGCCTCTTCAATGGATCCCACCATGGCTGAAAATGATAGGCAATGAATATGTCCTTCAATGAGTCCCTCCAAGTGTAAAATAACAGAGTGTACAACATGAGAAAATGGAAGGTACAAGTGGTGATCTCCTTGTTGCTCAATAGCCTCCTCAAGGTAGGGGTGATGAAAACATGGGAAGTCTTGTTCCCAATGACTAACTCCCTCACCCATGCAATCATCCAAATGAAATGAGCCATTCTAGGTAGCTCATCAAAGAAAAATTCAACCCCGGATCTATGCAATGTGTTGGGGCTGAATGGAGAGTTTAGATTTTCCCATCGAAATTGTTTCTCTCTCCATTTATGGTAAGTATGGGGTTTTTTATGCCCTTGGGCTGAAATGATATGACCTCTAAGAATGGCCCAAGCTACCCCATCAAAAAATTCAACCATGAAGTGCCTCCTCGAAGCACTCAAGTCCTTCAAATGGCTCACCCCATGTGAAGAAAAGAGATGTGATGCGGAAATCATGGTTTTCTCATTGCTCCTCTGGAAACATACATCATGGATAGTAGGAAGAATCACACTCCCAATGGGCATATTCATCTCATATCCCACTCTCCAAACAAAACTTCTCATGAACATATAATCATCAACAATACATGAAAGCAAAAACCAATGAAAACAAGTTGTCATATGACAACCAGAAAGTGGATCATAGTTCCACACATGGAACCAGCGTAGTGCACTCCTTTCTTGCATCAAAACAAGTAATAAAAAGTGCTTTCCAAGCCACTTGTTTTCTACAAAAATCATTTCATAGGATGAAAACATGAAAGTATAATGAGGTTTCAATGATGCACACCAAAAATCATGTGGCTTCCCCCACAAACCACCAACAAGGTTGCCAAAATCAATGCTACAAGTGGCTAAAATTAAATCATCATACCACATGCAAGAAGGAAAAAATCTTCTTGATACATCATGCTACTCAAACAAGGAAAAGAAGTACAATACAAAATGTGAAATTATACCTCCTCCATCATGCACTTGAGATCTTGAGCTGAAATGGCTCAACTAGAATTTCTCCCTCACCTCCAATGAATAGGGAAGTGGTTATGACCTCCTCTTCATTACCATCCGAGCTATGCATCTCTCCATATGCTAAAATATTTCATGTTGGATGCCCTCCTAAGTGAACGCCTCCACCAACTGGAAATATGCATCAAAGTGCATAGAAGAGAATTCCTCGTGTGCTACATGTAGCAACTTCTCCTTGAGACTAGAAGATCTAGTCAAGAAGATCCTACCATAGGAATAGATGACCACATCATCCACTATGTATCTATCATTTCCATCCAGTTCATCAAGAATCATGCATGCACCAAGATCCTTGGAGTACTCTACCAAAATTTGAGACCTCCAATAAGGATCAATCCTCCTAAGAGACAGCACTGGTGATCTAGCATATGAAGCTCTCCTCATGCTGCTACCTGCTACTTTGACATCCCTCATGCCAAATTCATCCTCCAAACTCCTCACCTCCATGGAATCCAATAATGGTGAGCCAAGAGGCAAGATGTATCTCACCAATTCTAGATCTGTTGGCCTCCCAAGTGGAATGCCTCCATGTAGTGAGATATTCAAATATGAAGTGGACTGCATGTATGAGTGGACTGATTTTCCCCTCTCTTCTCTGCGCAGTGCAGTCTCCTTCCTTTGTGTAGAATTCTTCTGAAATATATAAGGGTGAATGCTCATCATCCCTTGATGCTGATCCTTCTTCTCTTCCTCTCCTTCCATCTCACAATCCACCAACGCTACTGCATGTTGCTCTGGAATTGTGTTTTGGTTCCCACATGTTGAATGATTTGGAACTCCTTGTAAAGATGCAAGGGCTCCTCTAGTGGAAGTAATGGCTCCCCTTTCACCTCCATGTGGTGATGGATCTTCTTCCTCCATCCTCCTTGCAGTAAATTTGGGCAATAGACTATGTTGTGGATCTACATGTGTGGCTAAATTCTCACACCCATCATGAAAATAGTTAGGGCTTGTTTCAAACCCTTCCAAAAATCTTCTACACTCCTCCCCTTCCATCTCCTTGAGATCTTCTTTAATACATTCCAAGGTTTGGAAAAGAAGCAGAGATATCACCTCTTCCGTCATTCCTCCTTCTCCTCTTTCTCTCAACAAGAAAGTAGGCATGTTACAGTGTTGTAGATCAGATTGTGTGGTTGAATTCTCACACATAGCATAATAAGTACTAGATATTTCTTCATGAGAAGAACTCCTTGAGGGATTTGCATGTCTTCCCCTACTCATTCCCCTGATTTCTTCCTTCAATTCATGCATGGATTGAGAGAGAGAGTGTTAGAAAAAATATTCTCTTTTTCCTCTGTGTAATATTTCTTTAGTATTCTTCTTTATTCTTCTGATAGCTAGATCTCACAGGCTGAGCCAGAGATCATGCTCTGATACCACTGTAATATCCCAAAAAGGGAACTGTCAGCAAGGCATGACTGGAAAACGCATTTTCCAGGAATGGCTGCTACAATATTTGAAACTAGCACTTGGATCCCTTAGATATGAGTATCTAAGTCCTAAATCCAAGAGGATATCAAAAGCAAATCCTTCTAGGTGGGGAAAACAGGCTTCCCACACCTAGTATGGCTTGATAAATACCCAATGAGGGATTGCAAAAATGTATAAAAAAATTAATGGATATTTAGCATTAAATAACCTCATATGATGTGTTAAAAACACATAGCCATCAATCCAAGCTACAGTAGCAAACTATCCTTCATTTCATGAGCCAAAAGTTGGGGAAAAACAACAATTATTCCCTAAAAAGGTTAATTTCAGAGATGAGCATAAAAATAAGGGAAAGTTAAAGTGGTGTCTCATAGCTTAGGTCATGTGGGACTCACATACCAAATTTAAGCAAAAAACAATTACTCTGGCTATGTTAAACAGGTCTCCCACTCTCGGTATGGCTTAAAAATGCCCAATCCCTATGACTTGATTACTGCAGAATTTACTGAAGCACAGACATCATGATTTTATGAAGGTGTTGGATAAAATATGGTATGGAAATCAGGAAATAAGTTCTACATTATGGCCCATACACTGTACAATTGATAAACATAAGATTTACATGAAGAATCCCTCAATATTGAGGTGCTACAACAACAAAATGAGACTGCAAAGCCTGGAAGCATTATTTTATTGATGCTACAGCTGATATATATTACACTTCAGATCTAGAGCAGATATGTACAAAAAAATATAGATACAATATAGATCTGTGTAATATATGGGCTCCTTAATACACTCCCCTTGGGGATCTGAGCAAATCATGAACATCAGTGAGTAGATCTGAGATCTAAGTTGTAGTCCTATAGTAATATTTAGGAATTCTGTAGTAAATAGAGCCATATGAAAATAAGATCTGAAATGAACATGGATTGGATGGCCAATCCATGGATCACCACAGTGCAAGGAGAGCCCCTTAACACCAGAGATCACTCCTCCAAAACGTTGCTCAAACACCCTGCAACTTCCCTCTTGCAGATAACATAGTTATGGGAGAGAAACTGCGTTGTTAGCTTCAGTACTGGATGGGCCTAATGCCTAGATCTGAAAGTGAAACTCCAATGATCCAATACAATCTTCCAGGAGGTTAAAAGACACACTCACTGAGAAGAGGCACTAGATTTCCCTAGATCTGAGTAGATCTAGCTTCCACTGCTACAGCTTGCAAAAAAAATAAAACCCTCAATGGGATATGAATTTTGGTTGGAAGATGAAGCTTGGCCCAAAGCCTGATAGTGGACAAGATAGAACAAGTCTCCTCCAAGAGCTGCTCAAGGAAGGAGGTGGGATTCCTGACCAGGAACACCCAAGTGCTAAACAACACTATTCTCAGCTAAATAGCCATAGTATAAGGAATGTATAAATAGACAGCACCCTGAGAAATATCAAATAATCAACCCTCTCCTTGGTGTCCTCCTCCTCCTTTTATAATTTGGAAATCTTGTCAAACCCTAAACCACCTTGATGATTTAGCCTCATTCACATGAGTGACCTCCAACATGAACTACGTCGTGCCTTTAGGAGATACATTTCATGTAGACAACGTTGTGGATTTGGTCCTGTTGACCCAGTCAATTGGCCCAGCCTCGTTCACACTTAAGTATGTTTAAGAAAGTAGTTAAGATTTAGCTTATTTCACATTGAGAATTGATTTATTTTGATGTTTAGGAGTTATTATTGGTCCTCCTTTACAATTTTATTCATAAGCATGAAAAAGAAAACAAAATTGAATATTCCTATTAGCTTGGGCTAATTAGGAATATTAAACCAACCACCTCAGCAAGCGGTGGATACGACTCGGCACCCCTACAGTGTGCCTCTGATATGCCCGAGGCACATCATCCAAGCAAGCATAGTCTGGGACCCCACGGGTGATCCCCTCCAGGTTCTGCACTATCTCATCCTCACCACCCTCACCATTAGGATCAAAATTGCAAGGAATTCGCCTCGCTATTGGCGACATACCTGCAAGACACTCTGGGCCAACATCTACATACATATAAGAATAACTGTTAGAACATGCATATATATCAAAAAAAATTATAAACTCATGAAAATAAAAAATGAGTCTTACCAAGTTCTTCGTCCCAATCCTCTCCCTCCGGGAGTGGGAGGTTTGGGTCTCCGGTGAAGTCTGTGCCAGCGTAGGACCAATCCTCCACGACAATCAGTTGTCTTCAGAGCCAATCAAAGAACTCTGGCCTCTAGGACATCTGTTTGCCACCCCTTGCTCTAGGCATCAGTTCCACCCATCGGGCCATCCATGGCTTGCTGGGTGATGGCATTGGGACTATAACCTCCTAACGCTGGAATATGGGTAATTTTTCCAGGAAGAATGATACCAGAATGGATCCATACTGAAACTGCTTGAGTTTTGTCTTCTTGCACTTAGTGAGTTGTTGTTTGATGTTGATGGTCACAGCCTTAGCCTAGTTGAAAAGAGTCGGGTTCATACACGCTGAGGCAAGAAGTAGTTCTGTATTCCTGGCTTCATGCGATTCCTGTGATCCCGTAGCCCGTGTCATAGTGTGCAGCACTACTCTTAGTGCCATATCAGGGACGGTTTGGATATCCACTTTGCCACTCCCTGTTCCTTTTCATGCCCCTTGGCACACCCTGTCAATTACCATTGCCATTCTTTCCTTGGAATGCCAGATACCATTCAAGATAGGGATTTAACCCCTACGCGACAACCCAGTGATGAAATACACATCAGAAAATTCAAGTTCAAAATCTTGATCCCAAAGTATGAACCTTTCCTGATCTTTGTCCCAAATGCTTATTAAATATTGAAGCAATTCGGGCTGAGCCCGGAGACACGGTGTCAGTAAGAACTTATTGAGCCCACAATACCTGAGGGCATTCATGCATTGTTCATTTTCCATGGCTGTTCATCCTCCTCACTGTGTTCTCTATCTTTCCACTCAATTACCATCATTTTTGCTTTGTACCTTCATGAATTGTTCATAGGAACATTGTAAGTCCCCTTAGGCATTAAAATTTGTAATCAATTGGTTGCATTTTCTTGAATTTAAAGCGAATTTTGGGTTTCGTGGTTGGCGCGACTATTTTTATAATAGTCACGCCACTTGGCATGACCCCTATGTAAAAAAGGGTCGACTGGCGTGGGTCCGTGCCCGAAACCCGCGCCAACTGCGATGCCCTAAATTTTACAAATCCTCCCCTAAGGGATCCAAAATTATAATTAAATGCAATAAAATATAGCTCAAAATATAGAAAATGGTGTTAGCTCTTACCTGAAATAGACAGAATCCGGATTGGTTCACTGGATTGTTCACAATGGTCGCCTAAAGATCGCAAGGGAAACGAGTCACTGTTGCTCTACAAAGAGGTAAAAGTGAAAATTAAATATTATTTACCACTTATGGTCTTTTATAACTTTTGAAATCCTAAAATAGTTGTTAAAACATATTTGTCGATATATTTTCATATTATTTTTTAGGAATAAATTTTACACATGTATTTTTGTGCAGCGACAGGTTTTCACATGGTTATGAAGAAAAAACAAGTTGTATTTTATACTTTTTTGGACTCGGTAAAAACACGAAAAAGTCATTATTGGAGTCACCTTTCAGCTCTGTTCTAACTCTATAAAACTGAAAATATCACCGAGTCGCTTGTCATTTCGAACTCGTTAATTTGGCTGCGAAATGATATCTACCCAGTATACGTTTACCCCTTTTTCGAGCTGGGATAGATTATTTACGAAAAAGGAATACCTTAGCCGATCACAACTAAGAGGTTCTCTTAGACACAGTTTTCTACCTTTTCGGATTTGTGAGATTACCTACGAAAAGGGACTACTAGAGTTTTATTTTCCACTTTCTTTTCAAACTCTCTAAATATGAAAATATGCTGAGTTCTCCCTTTGTCAGACTCGTTAAAACCTGATGACATCGGACTTCGTCGTCATGGCGTTATTCGAGTTCCTCCTTCCTAGGGCTCGTAAAATGTACTAGGTTGGATTTGTCCGAAGGAAAAACTTACATCGCAAGCATATGCTATCCCCTTCAAGTTTGTTTTCAAAAATAATTGGGGTACTCGCTAGAAATGGTGGGGGAAAATGGAACCAGATTGTAGTCGTGTTGGTAGTATGTCGCTCTTGAACATGGCACTTGTCTACATTCATGTCAGGTTGGGGACATCTCATCTTGTTATTTTTTTGCCTCCATTGGTTTGGGTAATATATTTTGACCAATCATTTGCTCTTTGCCATGTCACCATGACCTTAGATCCCTTGATGTCAAATACTGCCAAATCCAGTGTCGTGTCGCCGATATGTTCAAGAGAAGTTTTCCTCTGAAGTTTTCAACCTCCCTCTGATTCTATGTTGGTCTTGATTCACAAACATCGTGTTCCTCTGTCTCGTGTCGATGATGTGGAAAAAATTATGGCCCACCTTCGATTAAGCTCACTTCCTGTCGACTCCAACTCATTATCCAGGAAGTTGATCTAGAGACTCCCTTCACGTACCTTGGAGCCTGCATGCCTCAATGGTAGGTTCTTCACATTCGACGCAAGGTCCACATCATTGGCCTTCAATCGACCCACTCTGTGGGTGTTTGATGTCAGCTCACCATTCACATTCTGTGGATTGTACCTTTCATACCTTGAGATCCATTGTCAATATTGGTGGTTTCTCTCGCGTCTGTTAACAACTTTCATCATTGGATGGTAATCAGACGATGTTCTTTCATGTTTGAATTCAGCTCACATATTCGCATGCTCGAATTTGTACTTTTTTCAGGTTGAGATGGAGTGCAAGAACCTGGGTTTTGTCTGATGAAATCCAAGCTGCAGGTTCTTTGTGGATTACTATGACTTATTATATGACTCTTTTGATTGGATGGATGCGACCATACTTGAGTCTATTTGTTGATCCCTATTGTTGGATGGCTGTGTCCATACCTTTTATCTCATTGTTTATGTACTCTCTTATGGATGGCTGCGCCCATGCCACATTTCATGTATCAAATGTATCAGTTGTAATTGTACTTGCAGGTTTTCTGATAGCAGTGTTTGGATTGAACGCGTTCTCATAAAGCATTTCACCCCTCCCTCTCTCTCGGACCTCATGCTTTAGGGGGCATTTATTGCACAACATTTTGTCACCGTCCCTGCAATCCCTCACCTTGCATATTGGAGGGTCCTTCCCGTGACCTATGAGCAGTTTCATCCTCTACAAACACCTTCTTTGCATCCTTCTGTACAAGAACACCATTTCTCCTGTTGAAAAATTTCTCAAAAATCCCATAAAATTCTATGTTTTGGCATTGGCGCGGGTAGCCAATTCACTCCTCGTGCCAATGTAGAGGATGTACACTAGAGGTCATGCTAGCTGGCACTCTGCATCTTTGTTGTGCCCACGCCAAAATTTTTTGGAATTTTTTTTAACAAACTAGAGGTGGAAGTTTCCTTCAACCACCTCAGGGATGAGTCACAGGAAGTGGTTAACTAGATGAGCCACGGATCCCCCTCTTTAGGTAGTGGTTTCCTCCTCTCATGGGACACTCCTAGAAGATAGGTCTCCCTTCCATGATTATAAAGATCCTAACCTCTCCCTTTCCCCCTATATAAATGAGCTTTCTCCCATTATGAAAGCTAGTTGAACAAAGAGGATTATATAGCTAAAATGTTGAACTTGGAGAACTAAGCTATAGTTGAATAACTAAGAAGGTAGATCAAGAAGGAATTCCATCGAGAGGTCCCTTATCCCCTCTGAATTCCCAACGAGATTTGAGACGTGCTTCACTTGAGCCCCGCTGGAGGAGACCGCAATGTCAGAGCATGGTTGTATCTCTTCTTTCTACCTATTAATATAAGTGACTATTGTCTAGTTCCCGTCTTGTGTTTTGTCTTAATCGAATGCAATATGCTAGTCTTCTTTGATTGACTAGTAGATTTTGGATGGAATTAGTATGTGGTATGTGGTTATCATTTTTTGATCTCTGTGCAGGTGTCCAAACACGATAGGCAGAGGGGTTGTGACTTGTCTTCGATCAGGAGTGAGAGGCTCTCATCATTACTACAAGCGTCAACGATAACTTTGGACCACAGGTAGGCCATCTTATCGCATCCTCTTTCATTCAAATATCTAGGAACCTACACTCTACCATGATCCCTTGTTTCTAGACCCACCCTAGGGCTAGTGGGATCGCCTCTGTCTGCAGAGGGGATTTACCTGAGTAACACTAATGTAGAAAGGTGGAACTGCTCCATCTTGGTGTTTCCCAATAACATCCGGACCAAAGATTAGTGCTGGTTGATCATCACTCAAATTTTTTGAATCTTATCCATCATTCATATTTAAAGTCTTAGTGATATGTGTTTTTTATAGATCATGTTTTACCAACTCTTTCAAATAAATTGGTATCTTCAATTTGGCAATTTCAGCTTGGATATTAAATGGAGCTTGTGATTTTCCTAGCTAAATTATTTCTTCTTTTGTAATTGTAGTTTAGGTGGGTTTGTCTTGTTTTTCTACAGTTGGTTTCTCATTTTCTGTTTGTATTTCCATTGTCTTGTTTCTTTTAATTTTATTTTTAGGGACAGTTTGAGATGCAGTGGAATTCTTTGCAGATTTTGTGGTTCAACAGTTCTTTTAGCATTAGTTTTTTTAGGATCAACTGATTTTGGATCAGCAGTATATGTTTTTGAGTCTAAAATTGTTGTTTTAGCAGAAATGTTTCTCTTGGCAGCAGCAGGATTTTTGAGGATCTATTGATTTTTGGACAACATCATCTGTGATGTCAAAAATTTTAGGACTAGGTGAAATTTTGGGACTTGAAATTTTCTAAGTTGAACTAGAGTTTTGCTTGGTTTCCCTAGGGAGAATTTGCAGAAATTTATTGGTAGGAGCCTCTACTGTTTTCTTTGTTTGAGTTTGGGCAGATTTCTTAATAGAAGGCTCTACATTTTTCTTGCTCCTAAGATTATATTTCTTATGAACTTCATTAATTGCAAACTCATAACCTTTATTGTAATCAAAAGACTCACCAGAATCTAATTGTAGTAGTTGTAATTCATATAACTCATGTTCTTCTTGTGTAATAAAAATGGTGTTATCATCATTAATACCCATTATATTAATGGTGTGTTCATCATCTTCATTTTGATGAGAACTTTTAGCATAGTTCTCTTGGAAAGGTTGTCTTATTGTTTGGTCAGGTGTTGATTCTCTAGATTTTCCAGTGTTGGTGTTTTTCCTAAAATTGAGATTTCTAATTTGAGGTCCTTGTTGTTGGTTATCCCACTGTGGCTTCCTTTCCATATTATATAACCTATCCATAATTCTCTCTATTTTTTTTACTAATTGATATATTTTCAAATTTGAAGTGGATGTTTCCTCTTTTATGGTCACTCTCCTTTCATTTCTTAATCTAGCTTTCTTTGCTAACAAGTTTGCGTCTACACTAAAAACATTACTTTTCATCTGCTCTAAGGTTTATGGATTTCTCTCTCTCATTTAATAAGCTATATCAGTATGAAATCCATCAGGGAATTTGATAAGGACAGTGTCTGGAGGAGGTTTAAAACTAGCAGGAATTGCATTATAAATACTGTTATATCTAGTACAAAAATCTTGAATTGTTTCATTTGGTGCTCTTTTTATGCTTTCAAATTCAGATAAGATTTGTAGTGGATTTTTCTTCTTCTCCCATATATTAATAAATAATCTATGAAAAACTACTAAATCATCAATAATACCAACATTCAAACCTTTAAACCACTTTTTTACCTCACCAGTTAAAGTTTGAGAAAAAAGTCTCATTTGGACATCAGCATCATAAAATTCATGTAGTTCAAAATAGTTTTTCATCTTATTAACATGTTGTTTTGCAGTATAATGAGTGGTTCTATCAAATTGAGGGATTTTTCTTTGATAATCCTGGTGCATGTCATGAAACTGTGCTGGTAGGACCAAGGGAGCATATCTGGCAGCCATGGCTTGGATTCTAGCTTGGCTATAACGTAAGTTTGAAGTACTTGGTGAAGAACTAGAAGCACTTGCTGATGTAGTTAAAGAAATTGCAGATGAGATTGGAATATAAGAGGATGTACTGGAAAATGTGGTTGTGATACTAGAAAATGAAGTTGCAATGTTTGAAGAGGTGCTTGGGAATGAGAATGATGTATTGGAAAAGGGAGTAGAAATACTAGGGGATGAACTTGAGGTGGTAGAAGATGGAAATAAAATTCTAGGTTGAAATGGTTGCTTAGGAAAGAATGAATCTGTGGAATGAAGTGTGGTGGAAATAATGGATGAAGTGGTAGTGAATAGGGATGAACCTACAGATTCTAAGTGGCTGCTATCTAAGTGGCTGGTAGAAGGCTTAGGGGTATAGGATGGTAAAGCACTCAATTGAACTGAATGTTGTAAATAGGCTTCATCTATTTCTTTAATAAAATTTGCAGCTATGGCATCAAGTTTATCATATACTTCAAAAATATTTTGATCAGAATCAACTGAAACAATTTCTTTCTTAGTTTCAATGAATGAAATAAACTCAGGGTCTATTTAGTATTATGTAAGTCACTTTCTAATTTAGTTCTGAATAAATATTGTTCAAAATTTAAATCAAATTCAATGTCTTATAAACTTCATAGTTGTTTGGGAAGGGATTTTTCTTTGACCAATGAAATTTTATTACCTAAATCTTCTATTATTTTGTTTTTCTTTCCAATTCTGCCAGGATTATCTACTATGACAGCAGGTTGTGGATCTGGATTGAACCTGGTATAATAGACTCTTATGGAATCCAGAATTACATTTTTTATGAAAATATACTCACAACTTATTTAAAACAATCTTAAGGTGAAAATATTTCCTATAATGTATATTTAAAAACTGAGGATTGGTTAGTTCCCTAGTATGGTCGTGAGTATGTTATCTTCCAATAATTCTCAAAAGTTGTGAGACTTTTTATTTTAGTTTTAAAGAATATTAGAGGTAACCACAAACATACTTTTAAGACTTAGGACCTAGCTTTCCTAATGCTCATAGAGGGCTCTCTCTATATGATTTATCTATGTTGATTATATTTGATTTTAGGCTAGTTATATAGGGAAAATTGGTTTTGGGTTTTGGATTTGATTTGGTGGTGAAATCACTTACATAGATGGATAGCTATAGATATGTATCCCATTGGGAAAATGGAGTCAATGTGTCAAGAAGTTATATCAAGATCAAGGTCTAAAGATAAATGTTTACAAGGCAAGATAGCTAAGTCACTTCAGATCTTCAAGGCTGATGGTGAAAATGGTTTTGATCAGGATAAAAGAGAAATTAAGGGTTCTTAAATCCGGATTAAGAGTGAAAAGATAGAGGTAAATCGAAATAAAGGAGAAATTAAGGGTTCCCTAATATAGATATAAGTTGAAAACATATAAATGATAATCAGTCAAAACATAGTGCTTTTAACATATTCTGAAATAAAAATTCCTGATTTATCATTAATATTTAGAACACATTCAAGAATAGATGGAAAAAAATAAGAAATTTGACAAGATAAAAAGTGAAAATACTTCACTGAAGTGGCCCAACACATGAATCTTGTAATATGATGCTTTATTTCCTGTGATCCAGTCTGCTGACTTGAAATTGATACAAAAAACCCCTAGTTTCAGAACAGTATAACTATAGAAATGTTCAGCAATTCATCCACACTCAATACTTCTAAATGAGAAGTATTTATACAAAAACTTGTAGAAAATATCCTAGAATAAACTTAGGAATTATTTGTGGAAAATAAATATTTTCATGCAAGAATATAGTGACATCTTACTGACTAATACTAATTGTCCATTTTTTATTGAAATAAAATGGCTTGTTGTCTTGATTTTATCACTGTTTTCTCTCTTAGTTTGTTCAATGAATACTGCAGCTGGACAATGAGGTGTCCTTCACGCTGGCAGATTCATATTTTCTTTGATTTTGTCTTTAATCTTTCATCTAATACACTTTCATCCTGATAATCTTTACTGTTACTCTTTTACTGCAAAAAAATGTCAGTGTTGGTGTAAAAAACAACAAACTCTGTTTTTTCTTTCACTGCTCTGTGTTTACTGTAATATGATATTATAGTAGATCAATCAAATTCTCCCAGAACTCAGCTTCTAGCAATTTTATCTTCATAAGCCTTCTGAAGTTTTCATCAGCTTCAGTATATTTTGAAAATGTTGGTTTTCTCACAAATAAGTGTTTTACTTCATGTTGTAGGACAAACAAATTTTCAAAATTCTTATATAATACCTTCCCTGTTGGGATTCCCTGCAGAGCTGATTTATTTACCTATTCTTTGGAAAACTCTCCTATATTTTTTTTCATAATCCTCCTGCTTCATTAATCTATCATTGATCACCAGATGATTGGGAAGGCATTTTTGCCTTAGAACATCAAATTTGATCATACACCTTGTAATTGCAATTTCCATGTTCTGGTACTTTTCCTCTAATTGTGTCATCAAGTTCTTCTTGGATATTACCTTCCTAACTTATAAGATGGTCTTTGTTCTGTCAGTAATTCCAATTTCTTCTAGCTCATGTTTATTTTTGGAATTGAGAAATTTGATAATTTCTAGAGCTTCTTCAGTCGTTTTACCTAGCTCTTCTTTTGTATTCTGTATTGCTTCTCTAGCTGCTTTCACTAGTTATTTTTGTTCATATATCACCTGTATGCATGGCCAAGTATCATTGACTGCTTGAATGATATTAGACCATAATTTTTTCTTAACATGTGCCATAGGTTCCTTTAAAGTTAATTTGTTTTCCAACTTCTTCAGTTGTTCATTCAACCTATTGGCTTTTTGTTCTTCATTCTTGGAATTTATTTGTGAAGGTTTCTTAGCATCTTGAAGATTTATGATTTGTTCTTTTAATTTTTTTATCTCATTGGTTTGGATAGAAATGTCTTGCATTTCCTTTAATAATTTTGTTGATTCATCTAATTGTTGTGTTGTTGTTGTTAAAGATTCAATGGCTGAAGTTGTAGATGAAGCAAATGGAACTGTTGTGGCCATTAGAACATTAGGAGCTAGTGTTTCTGCCAAAGTAGATGGTACAACTGTTGTAACTACAGGAATATTAGTGGCAGGGACTTCCTTTGCTTTGTTAGCTTCTTTCTCTTGGACCAATTTGTCCATTTCAATTTCCATTTTTTTAATCTGGGTTGTTAACTGCAAAATGAGACTCATCATCTCATCTTTATGATTAGAATCCTGTAAAACCTCCTTGGCTTGAGGATGCTCTATAGGGGGCAGCTTCAATTGTTTCTTAAGTGCAGCAATATCAACATTCTTCTTTTTAATCAATTCCTCTGCAACTTTTATATTTTGAGGATCATATCCTACTTCAATCATTAGCTCTTCCAAGGATTTGATTCTCATGTCTTTTGCATATGAAGATGCTTTCTCCAGTTTGAGCTGATCTCTTACATTTATCAAGGTATTTTGAAGCTTTTGTGCACTCATGGACTTAGTAGTCATTGTAGAATAAATCATCTCTCCTTCCTGCTTATTAAATTTAATTTGATCCAGAGGATGAATATCGTGAACTAGAACTTCAAAATCAATCTTTTTATAATCAGAGGATGGTTTAGGAGCTGGCATTGTGGGATGAAGCACTTTCATCAGCATTTTTTTTTTCTTGTAATCAAAGGCTGAAAGAAACCTATTCTGAATGCTAGGAGTTTGCTTTAGGTAATGAGAATATATTTCATTTTTTATTTCTTCATTTTTTCCCTTAATTTCCTTGTATATTTCCTTGATGTCCATGTCCTTTACTTCTACTTTCTTGGATGAAGACACTTTTATATTGTGTTGTTTCTAAATTAACTGTGTATTAGAAGTGGTTCGAAATTGTTCCTCTTCAATGATTGTAGGAGTTACAGTGTCTTTTTCTGCAATTTCTATGTCAATGACCTCTACTGTCTCCTTTTCTTTACTAGCAGGATTCATCTTTGGCTTTTTGTTGTATATTAGCTTTAATTTTGTCTCTGTAGTAGTCTCAGTTGTATAAGACCCTTATTCCCTATTTATTTTCATAATTTTTTCTTCTTGGGCTGGAGTTTGAAAAGTTTGACTAGTATCACTTTGCTTCTCAGCCTCTACCAATGTATTCTCTAACCATTCAGATTGGTTTGAGAATTTCTCAATATCTAGCTTCTTTTCATGTATGTATGGAGTTAATTTGCATTTAACTATCATTTTTCTAATAATACCAAGGGGATCATAATACCAAAGAAAACTAGGAATGAATTTGAACTCCTGCAACTGTTTTTCTACCTCTGGACCTGCTTCTCTATTATTACAAATGAATGGGCCAACCTGGCTCTTTAACTTGAATTTTGTTTTCTTATTTTCAATTAAGAAATTGATAGCATCTAAATTTAAAATCTGCCTTATATACCTCAGAGAAAATAACCTCATATGAAGGTATTTTGGAAATTTATAAGGAATAAGGCTTGACCCATAGACTCTGATTTCAGTGTGATTTTGGTACAAGTACCTATCACCTGTCCTATTGTGCTCAGACAATTGAAAAAATTTCTTGATTTCATTGAAATCCTGGGCTGCACACTCCTGTTTAGAAAATTTACCAAGGGATGGATGAAAGAATCTATGAACTCTGAACAAGTAAACTCATTTGAATCCTTCCTTATCAAGGAAGTCCAGAATATGACAGATTGTGGATTTCCTTCCACATCAAGTTTTTGAAGGTTATAGGAAACTTTTCAGACTGAATATAAAGGAACATGTGGAATAAGAATGAAGAATATCTAAATACACCTTCAGAAGGAATTTTGACTAATTTTTCATGGATGTTGTCAACAATATATTGGGAAAAGTTAAAGATAACAACATGAGGCTGGCCAGTTGTAAATGTGGACAAGAAACCAAGTACTGCAACATCAGCATGTTCATTTGTGAAATATCCAAGGATAGAAGACAACACGGAAATAATATGTCTATTTCTTATTGATAATTTTTCAGAGGAGTATGGAGGATTGAGTTTGGGAATTTCCACATAGGATGGCATGAAGGTTTGAAAAATTTGGAATCTCTTGGGAAAATTCAGCTCTAAGTAGAACTTTGTGAGGGCTTCAATAGATAAAGGAACTTCATTTTTCCCAGGTTGTAACTGAAGCATGTGGTTGATAGACTTAGTAATAATGGTAAACAAAACTTCCTTTTTAGGGTTCAAAATGGCTCTTTGATCAGGAGAATAGCATTATTGGCAGAGTCTGATTGCTTCTGGGCATTGGTAAGTATGAGGAATAACATACTTTGGTAATTTTGATTCCAAAATAAACACTTCATCACCCTGATCTAGGGATTTCTCTTGGCTCCAGAAGTGGAGCTCAAGAAGGTTGAATTTAGTTGTAGTATCAGAAATTTTGAAGTCTACATCTACTAGGATAATATGCTCTACATCTACAATAGGGGGTTGTAGAGAGTTGATCACAAGAGTGCTTTTCGAAGCCATATACTTTTTTGATTTATCAATTTCAATACCTTTGACCTTTAAAACAATGATTTAGACCTGTAAAACACTTCTGTAAGTTTAAACATTTTGCAGAAGGATTTTATACATGAAAGGGGTTCTATCTTTGTCTGCAAAGGGGTAATTCTAATCAATTTAATTCAAACTATAATTTCTTTATCAAAAGAGAAAATTCATGACCTTATAGCCTTAGCAAATGATATCTAGGGTTTACATTGTACTTTATATGATAAAACAATCTTAAGACATCAATTTTTATGCAGAAGGATGTCTAAGTATTGTGGAAAGGTTTTGAAGGTCTCAGAGGGCATTCTCAGGTCTGCAGATGGCTAGACTTCATCAAATTTTGTTTTAAAACAGGTTAAGGCTTCAGAAACTGTGAGAATATGCTCAGGGTTTACAGAATCGATGAATTTATGAATCAATAGGGGTTTCTTTTAGGTGTACAGGCTTCTAACTGATTCAATTAACAGTAAAACTCTTTTAGATTTGATGAATGAGTATTTTTCCTCTGAAGAATACCTGGGAAATTTAGAATTTCACTATGTAGAAGGGTTTCTAGGGTTGGAAAGCTTTCATAAGCTTTTTCTAGTATTTATATGCACTCTGATAGCTTCTGCAGTGATTGTGACAGTTGAATTTGGTGAATTCTTTTTGTTTTTGGGCTAAAATGGAGTTGGCAACAGTATAACTCGATTTTGAATGCTCTTCTGCATGGAAAATGGTAACAGAAAGGTATGAATGAATGCATTTAGGCTTTTTTATAAACAATTTGATTGAACAGTGAATGCATTAAACGTAGGTCAATTCAAATAAGAGGGTAGTTTTAGCGTGGGTGAGGAAAAACCGTCAGGAGATTTTTGCAACGCTCAAAGGTGGTAAGCGGGATTGGAACAATTGATGTGATCCAATGGAATTAAGACGCGTGGAGGTGAGAGAAAGCCTGAAAACTATGTTTATCACAAGATTTGGGTTTTTTTATAGATTGCGCTGAGAAATATGCGATATGGGACCTCCACCGTTGGATCTGGGAGATGGGGAGCGAATGGTCGAGATGATGCAGTAAAGTTACGGGGTAAGATGGCGTGGGGCCCGGGTTTTTAATACAGCGGGAAGTGGAAAATTTATTTAAACATCGGGTTTAATACATAGTTTGGATAGGCATATATTAATGTTTTAATCAAATGAAATGTATATAAGTGTAACATTAACATTGGTTGGGGTTATTATATAGTGGGAATAGTTTTAACCTATGGGATGAACAGGAATAATATATCACGTGGGAAAATAGAAAATAGGTTAAAAATAAAATATGGGTGGGAAATTATAATAAAAGGAGTTAATCTAATATGGGCTAAAATTTGAATAAAGGAGTTAATATAAGGTGAATAAAGGAGTTAATATATAAATTAATATGTTAATAATGAAATGAGATGAGGGAAATGAAATACATTAAACCTAGTGTAAAACATGATATATGGATGAATTTCATTATTGTGGGTACTGACATTTTGTTTTTACACTTAGGATAAAGTATTTTTTGGGTTTTATGGGTATTTTTGAATAAAAGGGGAATTAGTTAAAGGGTTTTAATTTCCTTAAGTATAATGAATTTTAAAATTAGGAAAAGGGGATTTTTGCAAGTGAGACTGAATGATAATGGGAAAAAGGAAAAATGAAGGGGAAAGAATTAAAATGGAGGGGATGAAGTATTTTTACAAGGGGATGATTTTTTTGAAAGAAGCTAGTGACTGAAATGGCCAAATTTCTACTTATCCATGATTGTAAAAACTGCTTCTGCCTACCCATATGCTACCCTAACATTTTTTCTTCATTTAATTGGGTGCATTTGAGCTTGCAAACCGTTATTCAATTTTCTTTTAAAATAGAAAAATAACTAATTCTATCCTTATTTCTTCCAAGGGCTCAAATTAAGCTATTGAGCTTCTTATTATTCTCTACCTAACTACTGATCTGCCAAGATTAAACTGTTTGGATAGATCTTTATTCTCTATCTAATAACATGAAATTTAAAACATGAGAGGTTAATATTAAGTTGTTTAACCTTCATGGATTGTGGCATTGTAACAAGATGCACACAATGTTTATTTTGCAGAAAAGGTAAATAGTAGTGGCATTTGGATTTGCATCACTTTCATGTTTTATTTTTATCTCTTTTTTGTTTGGGGTCAATTTTCTTATTCTTTTTTTGATATTTTTTCTTTTAAGTCCTTTGACTTTTCTTTTAGGACTTTTTCCCTCTTTCCATTTTTTTATTTTATTTTTCTGGTATGGTTGTTAGGTTCCCGTGATTTGGCAGATTGGTACGACCAAATGCACAAGGTAACATCAGACCAGTCTTTGGAGTCCTAGGACCTCGCCTTCCTGGACTCATAGAGGGCGCTTTCTATTTTGTGCAAAGGATGTGAACTTGTTTGCTTTTAGGGTTTAATTTTAGGCTAGTTGTTAAATTTAGGGTTTGTTTGTTTGTTTTGGTTGGGTAGATGATTAAGTAGAATAGATGGAGTAGGGAAATATTCAAGTCATTGGGCTATGGATTCAATAAAAGTCATGGATGTTGAGATTCAACAAGATGATGAGCTTAGTGAAAAGAGTTTCCTTCACTAAGTGGGTCCACAAGCTATTTTTGGCGCAAAGTCTATTTTTAGACTATGTCTATTTTTAGACATGTCGATCATATTCTATGAGTTGCAGGATGCTTTTTGTGGATGGTTGGTAAAGTTGGAAAAATATATGGACTTCTATTTTTAGACATATTAGGCAGAATCTATTTTTAGATTTCCAGTCTAAAAATAGATATGTCGAATATTATTAGCTCTTAATAATATTTGGACTCTAAACATTATCTTATTCTCTTTGAGCACTTCAGTTAAGTGCACAGATGTGGCACACCAGCTACCAGAAGGAATTATGCTATTCCTGAGGGTTTACTGGAGCTAATGCATGGAGACTTTAGTTAGAACTCATGTGATAGAGTTTGGTGGAGTTGGAGAAGTAGTTGGTGGAGTTGTGTTTAGTTTAACTCAGTTGAGCTAGTTGTATCTAGTCTAACTAATTGATACACTAGTGAGAGTGCTATGAATTAATTATTTAATTAATTCACTAAATAATAACTCATTAATCAACTAAATAATACATCAGTTAACTACAGTGCATGGCATTTTCAGTGGAGACCAGTGGAGAGATAGGTGAAAGAGCAAGTGTGACTATCAGTTGTGACTATAGTGATCCATTGATTGCATCCAACACTCAGTGGAGATGCCAATGAGGATTGAGAGAGAAAGGCTGGAGCAATTTGAACTCATTCAAAGCCATTCTTCAGCAGGGATTTCACAGTAGAGGCAGGCTAGCAGGTGGCAAAGATCGGTGCATGGATTTGCAAGATTGGACTTGATTAGTGTGTAGCGATTGTATTGTACTAAGAGCTTGATATGATCAGCTTTGTATGAGGATTGTTACATGATCTCTATGACATATATTATATACAGATAGTTGAGGTTTTTAGCTTCAGGATTTCCGGTTAAACAACTGTGTTAATGTGTGTGAATTTGTATTGTTTCATGTGTGCATTGCAATGTTGATTTAATTTCCACAAATGATCAATGGTGGAATAGATTTTGTATTTTGCATGAAGTTAAAATAGTGTGAGATCAGGAGAATATTGGACATATAACACATAAGTTATATAATTTCTACATGGTATCATAGCAGTTGATCATTGGAGCAGATTGCAATTATTGAAGCGGTTGAGTTTTGTGCTAGTGGAATTCGAATTTGCTGTAGTGTTTTCTCGGTGTCGAAGTTGAGCATCCATTGAAATGTCTTTCAACAGATTGCGATTGGAGTATGCCCTTGATGGGAGTTCGAATTACATAGCACGGAAGGACGGGATGGAGGCAGTGCTAGATGATAATGGGTTGAAGGAGATCATAGATGCTGATATTCCGAAACCTGCTTCTAGCGATGCAGCCGCACTTCACGCATGGAAAAATAAGGTAGAAAAATGTCGAAGGATTATATTGGAAGGTGTGAAGGATAAAATTTTTTCCAGCCTTCATGGTAAATCCACTCCATTATTAATGTGGAAGGCTTTGACAGACTTGTTCCAAAGCATAAGCGACCAGAGGAAGTTGGCGCTTAAAGACAAGCTCAAAAAAATAAAAATGGAGAAAGGCAACAGTATACCAAAATACCTCACGAAGTTTGTCCATTGCAAGGATGAGCTGGGAAGTGTGGGGGTTACTGTAGATGAAGAAGACTTGGTGAGCTTGGCTCTCCTTGGGCTTCCGAAGAGTTGGCATAGCTACGAGGACTCTGTCAATGGACGAGAGAAACTGCCAGGATGGGAGCGACTTTGGTCGGATCTTGTGCAGGAGGAGATAAGGCGGGGTACCAGGGATGGATCTTCATCGAAGAATGAAGATGAAGAAAATTGCGCTTTGGCTGCCAAATCTCGGAGAGGAAAAGAGAAGAAATCTTCCAAATCCAAAGCTAAAGGTAAGATGCAGGATTTGTCCAAGGTGAAGTGTTTCCACTGTCACCAGCATGGGAATTTCGCCACTAATTGCCCACAGAAGAAGAATAAGCAGGCTGTTGGATCTACAGCTAGAGAGGCCTTAGCCTCGCATTTTGAGCTAGATTTTTCTTTGATCGCATGCTTGGTTTCAAGTGTTATGGGATCGGTGTGGTTTCTTGACAGTGGTGCGTCTTTCCATATGACCAGAGACAAATATTTATTTAGTGATCTAGATGAAAATGATCTTGGAGTGCACATCGAGATGGGCGATGATGGTAGATACAGTGCGACTGGTATCCGGACCATTTCCTTTGAGAAGGAGTCTGGTAAACCTTTCATCTTGAAGGATGTCATGCATGTTCCAGGATTGAAGAAGAACCTGATCTCTGTGGCGATGTTGGAAGACAAGGGTTATGATGTTTTTTTTAGCGAGGGAAAAGCCTTCCTGCATAGTAAAATAGCTGGTCAAACCAAGAGGATAGGGATTTAAGTTAAGAATCTTTATAAATTGCAGGTAGATGGCTGCACTGCAATGGCAGGAAAAACAGAAGGAGTGGTGAGTTGGGATGAGGGAAAATTGTGGCACAGGAGATTGGGCCATATTCACCATGGCGCTTTGAAAATTTTGCAGCAGATTTCTACCGGGCTTCCCAAGGGTACACTTGCGCAGTCAGATCAGTGCAAGGGATGTACTTTGGGAAAATTTGTGAAGACCACTTTTCATGAGAAGGATAGTCATGCCACGAAGATCCTTAAGAGAGTTCACACAGACGTGTGTGGACCTTTCTCAGTTGCTTCAACAACAAAGCACATGTATTATGTGATATTTGTTGATAACTTTTCTCATAAGTGCTGAATCTTCTTCATGAAGAAGAAGAGTGAGACATACTCAAAGTTCTGTGAGTTCAAGGCACTGGTTGAGAAAGAGTCAGGGAAGCAGGTGAAAGCTCTAAGGAGCCATAATGGTGGTAAATACATCTCTGGAAAATTCAAATACTTCTGCAGCAAAGAAGGAATTCGAAGAGAACTCATAGCGCCTCATAACCCACAACAGAATGGGGTCGTGGAGAGAAAGAACAAAATGATCATGGGTGTTGCATGGGTGATGTTGCATGATCAAGGCCTTCCCATACACTTGTGGGTTGAGGCATGCAACATTGCATTTTATGTGAAAAACTGTTGTCCTCATAGAGTACTTGGCATGAGGACACCCGAAGAGGCGTTTTCTGGTAAGAAGCCTGATATTTCTCATTTGAAGATTTTTGGCTCACCTATTTACATTCATGTGACGAAGGATGCCAGAAAGACGCTGGAGTCGACCGTAGAGGTTGGGATATTTGTGGGGTACACAGAAACACCTCACAATTATCATGTGTATTTTCCAGATATCTGGATGACTGTCGTGTGACGGGATATCAAATTTCATGAGGAGAAAGCCATGAAGTTGTCGCTTGAGAGGGAGCTACACTTGCATGCAGATGAGGAGCTACTTGTTCCTAAAGATGAGCCTCAGGATGTGGATTAGCCACAAGAGGAGGTTCATGGAGTGGAAGAAACCACTAATGCAGCACCAAACATCAGAGGGAAGAAGCACACTACAGAATCGAGCGACTGAATCTTGATGCAGCGCAGAATGTAGGAGCTCCTAAATCACAGCGTAGACAGAGACAGTCACCTGACCGATTTAATGGATACATGGCTCTGATGAGAAAGTGTATTGTGACGGAGCCATCCTCTTTCGAGGAAGCTGTGGAGGATCCCGCATGGGTAGATGCCATGGTGGAAGAGTATGATTCGATTGTCAAAAACAATGCATGGGATATTTTCCCAAGGCCGGAAGGGAAATCAGTGGGAGGTTCAAGATGGATCTACAAAGTGAAGCAAGCTGCTGACGGGAGCTTTGAGAAGTATAAGGCAAGATTTGTTGCCCGGGGCTTCTCACAGATCGAGGGGATCGAATATGAAGAAACCTTTGCACCTATCGCAGGGTATTCTTCCATACGGACCATCCTTTCTCTCTCAGCGCAGATGGGTTGGCACAGTCATCAGATGGATGTGAAGACTGCATTCTTCAATGGAGTCATTAAGGAGGAGGTGTACATTGAGTAGCCTAAAGGATTCAAAATCTTCAACAGCGAGTCGCATGTGTGCAGGCTCAAAAGAGTGTTGTATGGGCTGAAACAAGCACCTCGTGCTTGGTACACACGGATAGATAGTTATTTCATTGGACTTGGTTTCGCCAAGAGTGAGGCGGATCCTAACCTATACCAGATTGTGGTGGAGGGTAAGCTTTTGATCATTTTGCCTTACGTAGATGATTTAATACTAACAGGTGATGAACTGTTGATACATTCATGCAAGGCAGATCTTGCAAAGGAGTTCGAGATGAAGGACTTGGGCCTCCTTCATTATTTCCTGGGATTGGAAATTTTGTAGCGGAAGGGTGGACTGTTTATGTCTCAAGGAAATTATGCCCGGGAGATACTGGAGAAGTTTCACATGCAAGGCTACAAGCCTATCGACACTCCTCTTCTTGGTGGCTGGAGGAAAGAGGATGCTACATCGGAAGAGGTAGTGGATGCCACTGTTTATCGACAGCCAGTTGGTTCACTCATGTATTTAGTCAATACATGACTAGAAATATGTTATGCTATGAACCAGCTTTCACAAGCGATGGTTAAGCCTACCAAGCTATTTTGGAAGGCAAGAAAGCATGTCCTGAGGTATCTCAGGGGCACATCTAGGTATGGATTGTGGTACAGACAGTTGGATGAGGTGAAGTTGCATGGCTTCACAGATGCAGATTGGGCAGGAAGCCCAATGGACAGAAAGAGCACATCTGGAGGGATTTTCAGTATCGGATCTACAGAAGTTTCTTGGTACAGCAAGAAAAAAAGATCCGTGGCACTCAGTTCAGTGGAGGCCGAGTACATGGCAGCAATTTTGGCTACATGCGAGGCTATATGGATGAGGAAGATCCTGGTCGGGTTGTTCTGGTCGGGTTGTTTGGTTCTCATTTAAATCCCATAGTGATATATTTTGATAATCATAGTTTCATTAAAATCTCATTTAATCCAGTATTTCATGATAGATCTAAACATATTGACATTCGGTATCATCATATCAGAGATTGTGTGCAGCGTAAGATCATGTTTCTTTCTTACATTCCTACGGAGGATCAGGATGTAGATATTCTGACGAAGGCACTCACCAAGAGCGAATTCGAATACCATACAGACATGATCGGGGTGGCAGATAATCCATATCTTGTTGAGAGGGAGTGTTGAGATTCAACAAGATGATTAGCTTAGTGAAAAGAGTCACCTTCACTAAGTGGGCCCACAGGCTATTTTTGGTGCAAAGTCTATTTTTAGACATGTCGATCATATTCTATGAGTTGCAGGATGCTATTTGTGGATGGTTGGTCAAGTTGGAAAAATATATGGACTTATATTTTTAGACATATTGGGCGGAATCTATTTTTAGATTGCCAGTCTAAAAATAGATATGTCAAATATTATTAGCTCTTAATAATATTTGGACTCTAAACATTATCTTATTCTCTTGGAGCACTTCAGTTAAGTGCAAAAATGTGGCACACCAGCTGACAGAAGGAATTACGCTATTCCTGAGGGTTTAATGGAGCTAATGCATGGAGACTTCAGTTAGAACTCATGTGACAGAGTTTGGTGGAGTTGGATAAGTAGTTGGTGGAGTTGTATTTAGTTTAACTCAGTTAGACTCAGTTGAGCTAGCTGTATCTAGTCTAACTGATTGATACACTAGTGAGAGTGTTGTGAATTAATTAGTTAATTAATTCACTAAAAAATAAAACATTAGTCAACTGAAGAATACATCAGTTAACTACAGTGCATGGCAGTTTCAATAGAGACTAGTGGAGAGATAGGTGAAAGAGAAAGTGTGACTATCAGTTGTGACTATAGTGATGCATTGATTGCATCCAACACTCAGTGGAGATGCCAATGAGGATTGCGTGAGCAAGGCTGGAGGAATTCAAACTCATTCAGAGCCATTCTTCAGCAGGGATTTCACAGTAGAGGCAGCCTAGCAGATGGCAAAGATCGGTGCATGGATTTGCAAGATCAGGCTTGATTAGTGTGTAGCGATTGTATTGTACTGAGAGCTTGATATTACCAGCTTTGTATGAGGATTGTTACATGATCTATATGACATATATTATATACATATAGTTTGGGTTTTCAGCTTCAGGCTTTCCTGTTAAACAACTGTGTTAATGTGTGTGAATTTTTATTGTTTCATGTGTGCATTGCAATGTTGATTTAATTTCCGCGAATGATCAATGGTGGAATAGATTTTGTATTTTTCATGAAGTTAAAATAGTGTGAGATCAGGAGAATCTTGGACATGTAACACATAATTTTTATAATTTCTACAATGGAAAGTTCAACAATGAATCAAGGTGCATCACAGGGCAAATCTAGCATGGTCAAATGTGTGAGATGAAATAAACATCAAGTTTGTGAACAAAGTAGGGCAAAGGGAAATTAAGAATCCTTTGTCAAATACTTTAACAAGAAGGGCCTTCAACACTATTTAGCATAAATAAGTATTCATAATATAGGGCACACCAATAACTCTTTGATTAAACTCAAGCAAATAAGCATTTAAGACAAACAATCCAATGAAATATAGAAGGCAAGAAACTTATTTAACTTCTAGTGATTTCACCTTCAACGCTATAAAAAATTTAAGATAATATATAACTTTAATAAAAGAAGAGGGAGCTCCTAAAAATCATTTTTCATAGCCATAAATATCTCCAAAACAACTATTCAAGCATGGACAAAGGGTATGATCGAAACATATCCTCTTTGGCAAAACCTAATTAGTGGTACTTCAAAGAAAGATCTCAAGAACAATGTTTTAGTGACATCAAACAAGCAGGACTAACCATAAAAAATATATGATATCTACTATATTGAATCATTCATGAGATAAAAAATCTTGGGTGGGTCTAGAGAGAAACTAATAATTCTCTAAACTGGCCTAGCAGAGGAAAACATAGAGGCAGTGAAGAATAAACAGAGCTAAGGTGCCTTTGAAAAAAATTTCTTAGTCTAAAACCTTTGTCCTACTGCAATATAGAAGGATGAAACAACATGATACATAAGAAAAAATAACTGAATAGAATCACATCACCATTAACCAAGCTCAGGGATCCTACAAGCAAGCCTTCTCCATCATCAATCAAAACAAGCCATTCACAAACTCCACAACACCAATTTCCTCTTCAATCTCCAAAAAACCATATATTTCTCTCAAGATTCATCAAATGGAAACCTTTTAAAATAAGGCCCTAATTCTCTATTTATCTAGCAAAGGAGGGAAAAAACCCTAACTAGGGTTTGAAAATGTGAAAAACAATCATAAATGTCATTTATGCCCAAGAGACCATGCAAGGCCCAAGGCACAAAATATCTCATGAAATAAATGCAAAAATAACTACTAGCACCTAAATTTGGAGTGATTTGCCTCAAAAAACACTAAAATATCATTTTTCCATTAATGAGTGTCTTTTTTTGAATTTTTGGCCAAAATCACACAGTGAGGTCTGAATGCATCGCACCTGCACGGGAGAAATTGGGTCCACTTGCAGCCAAATTTTGATGACCTTCTCAATGTCGGAATTGGCTCCATGATGGCCTGTTGGAAAGCCTGATGAGAATAATTTCCAAAAATTCCCTTGTCTTTCTGATTGGGATCCATTTACTTATCCAAAAATGAAATATCCCAAAATTTCTCTAGGCGTAGCGCCAGGCCTGAAAATGAGGCAGAAAGGTGAAAAATGAGGTGTTTTTTGGCCTTTTGAGGGGCCAAAAATTCTCCAAATGCTCTGAAATTTGGTGAGCATGTTTTACTTGAGGTGAGTATTCCAAAAATGCAAATTTTTCCTCTTGAGGATGCCTGAGGTGAAATCATAGTGCCAAGGGTGTTGCACTTAGAGGCCTCAAAATTTGCAAAAAACCAAAATTTGTCAAAAATTTCCAAAAATTGGTGGATGTCTTCCTTATGGGGTTTGACAGGCCTGTAGAGAAGCTTGAGATAGGATTCCAAGGTTTTATTGGTATTTTTACTCTTTTAGTGCTTTTATTTTGGCATGGGTCTTTTTTATTTTAGCCCTTGCAACTTGGTTTCTCCGGGTATAATACTTGGTCATCTTCCTTTGGATATCAAGATCCTTATTGGATTTCTCCAATTTAGCCTCCAAATGTATGATTTATCTTTCCATCCAAGGCTCTCGATCATGTTATATCTCCATGGCAAGCAGCTCACATAGAGGGAGCTACTCTGCCAAGGCCGATTCTTGTTCTCTTTGTTTTTCCAAGGCCTTCTTTAAACCCATAGTCCTTGGTCTCCTCCTAGACTGCCCTTCTTCATCTTCACTTTCCTCATAGGTGCCTATGAATTCCTCTGGCTTTACCTGTGCCCTTTAAGCTTCTTTCCAGGCTCTGATTTCTTTAGCCTCATAAATGGAAATTTGTGCCCCTAGCTACCTGTTCTGCATCTCAAGGAAATCATTCAGACTCTTAGCCTTATCTAGATTTGCTTGAAGGTCTTAAATTTGGGCATTTTTGTTCTGGAGGAGAAAGTTTGAGATCCTTGCTTCATTTTCCTCGTCACTTTCAATCTAAATGATTTAAAACTCTCTCTCAACCTCATGTTGATCTTCTTCTTCTTCCTTTACCTTTTCTTTTCCTTTATCTAGTGGCTTATTGGATGTTGAAGGCATGGCCCCTTGCTTTTTAGAGGCATAAAACACAAGCCTTCATCCTCTTTGATATTTCAATGGAAGAGGTATTATTGTGATTATTTCAGTGTCTTGATCATGGCTGACATCATTTGTATCCATATCTTCCTCTTCATTACTTTGACTGTTGGCTCCTTCCTCATTTACCTCATCTTGATTTGCATCCACCTCCATGTTTTCAGCATCATTTCTGACCTCTGTGTTCCCAACATTATCACTGCCTTTATCACTACTAGGAACCTCACTGTTTTTACTATCATTGTGGCTCTGATTTTTACTATTGTCCCTAGCATCATCATCATCACTTTGAAGCTCACTGTTTTCATGAATGTTTTTATTAGTGCCAACATCATATTTATCATCATCATCATGATTGTTGTTCTCCTCTGTTTTTTCACTACTTTCTACATTTTCATTTTTCTCCCTCATTGTTGCTGCTTGCCTCATCATTGTTGTGATCTTCATTTTCACTATCAACCTCTTCATTTCTTACATTGTTATCATCTTCATTTTGGCTACTCTCTTCATCTTTTCCCTCATCTCTGTCATGAATATGAGCCTTACTGTTTTGACTATCATTAGGGCTCTTAGTCTCACTGATATCCTTAGGATCATCCTCTATCTCTTTGTCACTTACCTCGTCTTCATTATGGTTTGATTCACTATCATCCTCATCTTCATGGTCACTTTCTTGTTCACTACCACTTCCTTCTTGATATGATGCATTAGGAGAAGATGAGGAAGGGAGGTTTTCTTGAGGAGAGGATATTTGTGTAGATGATGAGGCATGATCAATAGGAGGTAATGGAGGAATAGAGGGAGGAGGATGAGATGATGAGGGAAAATTTGGCTAATGATGAGGTTGTGGGCTTGTGAATATTCATGAGAAATGAACACCTCCCAAGGTATGCCTTTTTACTCCAACTGATGTAGCACAACCATATTTACCAAGGAGTGGTGTAAAAAACTTTGCATTTGCTGTGAACAGTTCCTCCTTCAGACAACATAAGACATCTTGTTGATACTTCTATACAGGTAGTAAGGTAAATGAAGCATTTTAACCCTAGTAAAATGCATGAGTAATCTGATATGGTAGGAGTAGAGCCTAGATTATCTCCCCTCACATGTAAAATATTTCATGATGACCCTCATCAAGGGTGCATACCTCTCCAACAAGTGTGATAAATGGAAAATAGTCTTGCAGCCTCCTTTGCACCTAGGCTTAAGGAATGGCTCATAGCAGCTCATGTCCAACTTTTCCCCTTTGAACCATTTTTCACCAACATCAGGTATACCTGTAGCACTATAAATGGCATTTGATGAGAGTTCAAAGGTCAACCTTGCAAAGCTTGATTGTTTGTTATGTAGGTTAAGAATGAATAACCTTCTGAGCTCTGGGTGATTTTGTACTTGTTGGACCTTTTCATAAAACTGGAAACACCCTACATTTTGAAAGCATGTGATAATCATGGGAGAGGCAGTAAGCTCCACAGTGTCTTGGGGTTCAAACCTATTAACCTTCCCACCCTTGTGCTTTTTCCTCATAGGCACTTGGCCTCCTTCACTACTAACACTCCCTCCTTCTCCTGACATTCTGATCACTGCTGCCTTTAAACAACCCTAGGCTTGCTTGTGAAACTTGATAGGATGAGTGAAATGGAATAACGGTGAGAGGAAATTTTTGTAAGTGACTAAGAGGGAGGTGTAGGTTTATGACTAATCTCCTTTGAGATTTTATAAAGGGTTAACCTAAACTCACTATAATTACCCTAATTAATACTTATCTTAACTGATAATTTCTTGCTTGGAGGTCAAAAGAGAGTTTTTGTCATGAGGACTTAGGGTTTCTAGTCATTAGGGTTTGGTTGATTCCTTTAATCATCCAATCATCAAATTCACTTGGAGGATAAGGAAAAGAACATCCACCTACCAAATTTCAACGTCTTTGCAGGTTCTTGGATGCAACTTGGAGGTGTCCTTTCATCAATTTTTTGGCAGTTTGCAAGTAGAGGAGGGCTTTTGGCTTAGGCACAGCACCTGAACGTGTTGTCAGGTCCTTTTTTCCCTAAGTATAGTTTCTGTACACACTGTCAAGTGTCAGGCCTCCTGAGCGCAGCGCTTGCACATGTGCAGCCTCGTCGGGCTCTCCCTACGCACAGCGCCAAGCATGTTTTCTTCCTGTTGGGAAATTCTGGGCGAACAAGTAATGCCCGTATAAATGCGCAACGCATTCCCCGAATGCACAACGTAGTGTAATTTTACACTGTAAAAACTCCCGAACATGTAGTGTCGGGTGCTGTAAGCATAGCACCCGCACGAACGCGTAGCGTCGGGCAACCTTACCCAATTTTTCACTAAAACTCTCGATTTTTCTCCCTAAAGGTTTTTTTCTCTTCTGCAAGTGAATAATAAGCTAAGTGACAAACTCAATGACCCTTTATAGTCTTAGGAAAATAAATTTAAACCTTGTATACCCACTTTCTGATGTTTTTTAGTATCTTTGTCATTTTCACTTATATTCTTTTTTACCTTTTGCAGTAGGTGACTTAAAAACATCAAAATGGTATTTTTCCCTTCTAACCATTTTTCTTTGTTGCTCTTCAGGTTGCTGACATGGTGAACTCTGACTCCCTTTGGCCTTTTTATGCTTTTAACACTCTGTTCTACATTTGTTTGTTTGAGTCATATGGCTTGTTCATGTCCTTTAGTCACTTTCATTCCATAAGTGTCATGAATACCTTGAAGTGACTCTCTTCCCTCTGATCTTTGGAGCATGCTAAAATCAATTTGACAACCTCAGGCACTTGCATGGTGGCAGCATCTTTAAAAATTCTCTGTTCTTACCTTGGAGATTAAATTTCCTTTTTCTTGATGGGTGACTAAGGAACTTGTTTTTATTTTTCTCACTGATCTCTAGGCATGATAAATCCATTTTTTACAAGTACCATAGTCTTCATAATTATGTATGCTAGCCTCTTTTGGAAACTTGTGATTTGCAGGTGCCATGACATACTGATTTAGCCCCTTTTCATGTTTCTTGGTGTTGGACACATTCATCTACATAACAACAACCTTATGATTAGCTTGGCTTTCCATATTGAAACTCAATCCTATGCTTTTATTCCTTTGATCATTGAGTGCAAATGACTGACAATGCAAGCTTGACCTTCTTTTCACTGATACACTTTTCATTTTCTTTCTACTGTCATCATGGAGGGCCATCAACTTCATTTCATCTCCCTTGACTATAATTCCAAAACCCTAGGTTTCTGGGCTGTTTGAGAAGAATCATTAGTGTTGTCTTCTAAGTTCTCTATAGCCCTTTCAAGTTCATTCATTTATGTTCAGTTCACTTCACCATTTCCCCTTTTTTATCTATGATTTCTGAAAACATTCAATCCATGCTTGGTTGTATTGGTGTGCCTTTATCCATGTGATTTGCTTCATTGGCTCTTTGCTTGGCACACTGCTGGTCCAGTCAGGCTTAGAAACCCTAATTTCTCTTGAACATAAGTTGCTTACTCCTCCATTTTATTTTGTATATCTTTAATGAGGAGTAGGCCTATTACCTTACCAATTTTTCTGTTGATAGTCACCTTGACACTCCTGCATAAATGTCAAAATGAACAGTTGTCATTTGCAGAACTTGAACTTGATAAGGAGGTCTTGGAGAATTTTTTGATCTATCTTGGACATACAGGTGTTGAACTTCTTTCACATTTGTTTCAGCTTCTAGCACAGGAAAAAAAAATCTCAAAACATCAAGGATAACTCTACAACCTATGAAACCCTAATGACCTAGTGGGAGGCTCTTTTGACTTGGTCTTTGACTGAAAAATTGGCTTGGGGTCTTCAAGTGTGAAAAACAAAGTTTTTGAAAAATTGATGTATTGAAGATCCAAAATCCAATGTACTTGATTTATATAAAGAGCCTACAGAGATAGTTTTGATACCATCAATGCTTGAGGCATTTGGTGAACATAGGAAAGAGTAGGCTGATTGGTAATCCTAGATGGCAAGTGGAGGGGTGAGGCAAAGGAAAAACAAAGTGATGAGGTTATGGGTGGGAAAATAGGATAAAGATGAGTGGCATGAGCCCATGAGGGGTCCTTTAGGAGTGGTAGGCTAACCAGGGAATGGAAGAGTATTAAAATAGTGAAAATTTTGTTGTAAGGATAATGAAGGCGGTGATATTTCTAAAAATCACAATTTTCATGAATGTTGTTTTTAGAAATATGGGATAAATACTTAGTCATCTACAAATAGAAAAAATTACTGATGAATAACAATGGGAAAACAATTTGCAGAAAGAAAAGTATGTACATATTACAAGACTAATCAAAGTCAATTAAAAAATTATGAATCTTATTATTATAGGACCCTAACAGGTGTTAAAGACAGAACGCTGCCACCATTATTGGTACACCCTTTATTGGGGCATCTGTATTTGGGAACCCTAGTCGATCTCCCAACACCACACCACACACCACTCCTCCCACAACCCCTAGAGGACAGGGGAGTTCTACCAATTCGGGAAGCCAGTCGAATATAGAGCAGGGTACATCACATAAAAACCCTCTTCCTAACCAAAACTTTGCTTTTTCACAAGTCGCAATGGCTTGAACCTCACAGTCACCCTTTCTGGCTTCGTTGAATCTACCAGATTTAACCAAGTTGACGAATGACCCCATTGCACACAACCCTTTATGGCCTCCCATTCCCATGAAGCTCCCTTTGGACATTCCAAAGTTCGAGGGAAAGCAAGCAGAAGACCCAGGAAATCATGTAATGACTTTCCACCTGTGGTGCTCGTCGAATAGCATCATTGACGATACTATTCGACTGAAACTATTTCAGCGCACTCTGATAGTAGTAGCAGTGAAATGGTATGTGGAGCAACCTTCTGCTACACATGGAGCCCTCATCGCCCTCACCACTACGTTCCTAACATATTTTTAGTTACCCATCCACCATCATTCTCGAATGGAATTACTGACACACTTTAGGCAAACCCCCATCGTCCATATCTTAGACCATCTCCATGAATGGCGGTGGCGTCGTAGTTTATGTAAAGAAAAACTCAACGATTGAGTACTATTAGACCTGGTACCGAAAACTCTCACTACAGAGATTTCAAAGGATGTGGTGCAAAAAAGGCCCATATTCGAAGTGGACGCCATCAACAAGGATCAACAGCTCGAGCTGATTTATACGCAGTCAGGATATATTTACAATATCCTGCCAAATGCCCTGCGACTGCAAACTTATAAATAATTTCCAGGTGCATCAAACTCTGAAAATGGTTTAATTGGGTCATTGACCCAAAGTTACCTAGGCAGTAGTAGTCAAAACCCCGGTTACACATATGATTCTACCCATAATGTACCACAACTCGATTTTCAAAGTCATCTTATGCCTCAGCAAAATTCGACCAGTAGGGCATTTCCATATCACCATGAAGGAATCTATACTCCAGCTTAGGGATCCCGGTACGTAGATAGACATATTGACATAAGAGATTCCCCCCAATAACAAGGTGCAAACCAAGGACCACGTTATTCTCAGTCCCCAGCACAGGACCCGCCTATGCAAAACAATGCATAGGTGAACTTTGTACAGCCTTCCCAAAACCAACCACGCCAACCATATAATGAGGAGAACTACCCTCCTAAAGTGGTTAAGAAAAAAGGAAAAAAAAATCCCAAAGGGAATCCTGGATAGGGGGGCAACAACTAGTAACGCCCTCCATGATCTCAGGCTGGAGGCATCTCCAACTAAAGTCAAAACTAGGAGCCAAGCAATGCCCAACGACAGAGAAAAAGGCCACCTAAACCACTCTTGTTCGTTCTATGGTGAGTATGGCCATTACACTCACCACTTTCCTGATATCCCTGAGCTGAAAAAGTTGCAGAGTAACCGAGGACAAGGAGGATCTTCCCAGTAAACAGTTGTGATGCAAGAACCTTTCCCCCATCAAGTATCAGTTAACACTCAGCAACAAAATCCCGACGAATCTGGAAAAAAAGCCATGAAATATACATGACTGGAAAAGAGATGTTTTTCCAAACACGGAATCGAAATTACTATACCCCACCAGACACTAACACTTCAGGGGCTAGTACCAGTGCACCAACTACACCTTTGACCATTTCAAAGATGCCTATTGAAACATTGCCAAATATGGCTAAGGGACCAAATAGGAGAGCAGGAAACTATTCCAAAGAGGCCCATAATTATAGCATTGTGGATGACCTAGCCTACTCTCCTGCTTCTATGTCAGCTTTGGAAGTATTGCAGTCATGCCAAAAACAACCGGAAGCCTTATTTTATACATTAGGCACTATCGACCTGTCGAGACGTGCCTAATGGACTTTTATTTAGACAAATCCACCCCCAAGCTTCCTTCGATGGTCACCTTTCAGATACCAGTGTCAGTCCAAAATATCACCATTCACCAATATGTCATTGACGAGGGTGCATACACATACATCATGTCAAAAAACATTTGGCAGAAGTTAGGGTCTCCCAAACTAAAACCATCAGTCATCATGCTTAGAGCATATGATAGTCATCCTTCAACCCCCATCTGTCTCTACCAAAACTTCTCAGTCTACTTAGCCGGAAAGATGGTCCATATAGACATTGAAGTCTTGGATGCTCACTTGGACTATAATATACTCCTTGGTCAAAGCTATATGTACGCCATGTCAGCCATAGCCTCCTTCGTCTTCCATATTATGATGTACCCCCATGAGGACCACATAATTACTATCGACCAATTGACGCATAGTGAGAAATGACCCCTAAAAAGGGTGCACAAGGACCCTACATGGTATAAATTTTTGTTCATGGTAACGAAAGAAAAATTTGACCACGTCATGCCAACTTGTTCAAAGATGTGGAAAATTGGGCTCGGCTCCAACCAGCCCATTATGCCATCTACATCTGGACAAGAGATAGGTCCAAAGGACACAGAGAAATAAACTGAGTTGGGCACTGAGAAAGTAGTGGAAACAGGAGCCGAGAAGACTGGTGGAAATGACACTAAGGCTGAAGAAGAGAAGGAGCCTGAAACAGAGAAAGATAGATAGCAAGACCTGGGAGGTGAGCATGATGTGGACCCTGAAGGTTTAGATGGGCTAAACGGGGATGGTGCCGAATCTTCGTGCAGCACCAAGAGAGGCACAGAAGCTTCCAAAGTTTTGCGCAAAAATCAAAAGGGGTCCAAGGCCAGATGAGATGAAGAGGTCACTCTGACAGAAGAGGAACTCTATAAGATGGTAGACACAATTGCTTTTGTGTCTAAGGATAGATGAACTGCTATGGAGGAGAAGTACAAGGCCATAATGGAGCCCTTGCAATCAGGATTGCAGGTTTTACAACTGAATACAGACACTTTGCAAGCGAGCGTGGATCAAGCGAGGCTAGTACAAGAGAGATTGATGACCACCATGATCATCACAATGTCTGAGAGCCGAATCTTCCACTTCTAGGGCATAGCCGTGACACTGGGACAACCTGAGCTATGTGTGCAGGTGAAAACCTTCCCTAAGGTCAGCATTGAACTTGCGAAGTTGCAAAGTGGAAAGCTACATGCTTTTCACATATTTATTTCCTTCGAACTGCAAATCAGGGAGGCCCGCGGAAAACAAAAATTAAGCGAAGCCGAGTAGACCGCAACCACAAAGATAGTTGAATCACTTCAGGCACAAATAGGGTAGCAGGCGACTGTGGTGCAGCACGTGGAATTGGAGAACCTGATCAACATATTGTGTGGTGAGCTTCCTGAAGTGGTCATCCCAGTGTCTGTCGCGCCACAAGTAAAGATTGAAAGCCTAGCTGTCGTGCTTAAGACCTCTAGATCTGAAATTTAGACGATGAAGGCAAAATTTGAAAAACAAATTGTTGCATTGTAGGCGAAGTTGCAGCCTGAGACTCTCCCGAAGGTGCATGCACAGCGGGTCACCTTAGTCAAAGAAGCGTCCGGGAGAATTTCCACTAACATCGACAAAGGTTCGGAGCTACTGGAGAAAGCCATGGGACTCTGGACCTTGGTGCAAATAGATCCACTTCTCAAAAAAATTACTCAAGAGTTGCGCGCCAAGGAGCATGAGTTCTACGTTCTGCAAGAGGCCTTACCCACGTTCATTCCTACCCAGCGCATCGTCCGCCTTTAGACCAGTCAGGCGCTATGCGATGAAGTCGAGGAGCTCCGCCAGAAGAAGCATATTTTCACTGATCACATGAGGTCATGGGAAAATGAGGCCATGAAGTTATCTTAGGTCCTAGATTTTGCAGTAAGGACCCTCAATCAGACCCTACAGAGTGTCACCTTGGCCACAGAAGGGCCAACTTTGTAGAATAAAGTAGAGATCGCACAGAGCGCAATGAATCAGAGTGCGGGTGTATTGGTGCCCTTTTCTACTACCATTGAAGAGCTCCATAAAAAGATGAAGAACCTAGTGCCGCTGTGACTCAAGACGAGTCACAATATTGTGTTGGGGGCCTGTTGGAGCGAGGTCCCCTTAGTCTGAGATTTGAAGATAGTTTTGGTATATTTTTGTAATAGAATTTGTAATTTTAGTTGTGTGTAGCACAATTCAAAGGGATTTGGGGCAGGTCAAAGCCCCTCATGAGTTGTAATTGGTAAAAAGGGTAGAACTAGGGGCCGAAACCATGGTTTTGTGGTCCTTAGAAGAACACAGGCTAAAAGTATAAATAGGAGTGTAGATCGAGCCAGATAAGACATTTTTTGGTAGGTTTGGATAAGAAGTGAATAGATCTGGCTCTATTCTGATATTTTGTGCAAATTTTCTGGGTAGAAGGCTCCTTCTAGTTGTGTGCATGGAGACCTTTCTCCTGCTATGTATGAACCCCACTGGTTGTGTGCACGAGTGAACTGAAGGGTTTTCTATGGAAGATCTGAGTTGTTTATGAATAAAGAACTATTTTTGCTAATATATGAGTCTGAAATGCATTTGTTGTTCATGTTATGATCATTTCTACATATTATTTCCGATTCATGTGTTTTCTGTGTTTAGATCAATTTTGCAACTACTTCTGGTTTTAGATGAATGGTTATTGAATGAATCTAGTACTATTGGGTTTTAATACTATATGTTAAGAGTTATTACGTGGATTGTGGACTCTGTTTTAACCTGCGTGCAAGATATTCTGCATAATTGACCTAAATATTTCTGTTAAGGGTTTCCTGGTTAGGGCTTCTGCTGCAGAGATCTAGTCATGATTGTTTTAGATCTAAAGGCACCCACATCATTTAACTCTCTCTCAGGTTCTATAAACCTAGTTCCATCACCCCCCCATACTACTTCGGGTGATAATTTTGAGTTTCGCAAGAAGGTCACTGCCAAAAGGGCCAGTAGTAATAGGATTTTGTTGGTTAACCTCAACTCCTAACATGGGTCAGGACCCCTCAAGACAACAAAATGATACCAAGGTCGGAAAAACAACTCGGATGTCCTTGAACTTCTTCTCCTTAATGCGTAAGTTCGTCCTCAACTGTTGAACCATGGGGTCCTCCTGGACGGAGGTCCAGGTGCCTATGACATCCTCAAAAAGATTGTTTCATGCTTCCATAGCCGCTTTGATGCTTACAGTGGCTTCCTGTAATACTGCGGCGCATTGTGATCTGAACTCTGGAGGCATATCTAGTTGCAATTTTGTCTATAAATTTGTGATATTCTACTTTAACTCATCGTACATAGTGGATATCTCTAAATTTTAGGCTTTAAGTGAGGCTACAAGACATTCTAACTTTTTGGTGGTCATGGTAGTTGTACGTATTGTCAATTCAACAATATCAGAGCATGGCTGACTCATGAGGGACTCTAATTGTGCATGTTGGCTCTCTGTGGCACTCCTAGCTTCTTCGAATAACTGTTGTCCCTTATGTAATGTCTCAACCTACTTCTTATTGAAAATGCAACAAGATGATGGAGCTTAGTGAAAAGACGTCGCCTTCACTAAGTGGGCCCACAGGCTATTTTTGGCGCAAAGTCTATTTTTAGACTATGTATATTTTTAGACATATGGATCATGGTCTATGAGTTGTAGGATGCTATTTATGGATGATTTTTAAAGTTGGTAAAAATATATGGACCTCTATTTTTAGACATTGGGCGGAATCTATTTTTAGACTGCCGGGCTAAAAATAGAATAGTCAAATATTATTAACCCTTAATAATATTTAGACTATAAACATTATCTTATCATCTTGGAGCACTTCAGTTTGATGCTTGGATGTGGCACATGCAGCTGATAGAAGGAAATACGCTTTTCCTAAGGGTTAGTTGAGCTATTGCATGGTTGACTTCAGTTAGAACTCATGTGGCAGAGTTTGGTGGAGTTGATGAGACAGTTGGTGGAGTTGTGTTCGGTTTAACTTAGTTGAACTAGTTGTATTTAGTCTAATTGAAAAATACACTAGTGATGAGTGGTGTGAATTAATTATTAATTAATTCACTAATTATTAACTCATAAATCAACTAAAGAACACATCAGTTAACTGCAATGCATGGACAGTTCAGTGGAGACCAGTGTTAGAGGTGGGTGAAAGGGTGAGTCTACTATCAGTTGTGACTATAGCTGTGCATGAGATTTGTACACACATTGATGGAGATTTCCAATGAGGATTGTGCAGTTGAAGCAAGTGGGATTCAAACTTGGATCTCATCATTATTCATCTTGGATTGCGCAGTAGAGGCAGGCAGACTTGTGGAGGAGATTTGAACCTGTGACTTGTTCATCTTTCGTGCTAGTTTTTGTGTAGCATGTGAGATAGTGCTGAGAGCTGTGAGAGCTTTGTGCTATGTATTGTTACATGTTCTCTATCATTATAATATACAAATAGTTGGGGGTTTTCAGCTGTATGCTTTCCCCATTACATACTGTGTTATATGTGTGCTTGATTATGTTTTAATGTGCGCATGCAACTGCTTCTATTTCCGCATATTGATGATCAATTGTAGAAGAGGTTATGTATTATGCATGAAGCTTAAATAGTGTTTAATCAGGATAATCTCGGTGAATAATTCAGCTATTATTCAAATTTCTACATGGTATCAGAGCGAAATTGATCATCGGATCTGTTACAGTGATTACAATTTATTTCAGTAGACAGAGTCTGTAAGCGGGCCAGGTAGCCTATGGATCCATCCTTTCTCTAAAAGGTGATATATCCAGTAAATTCCCCTACAGTCGATCTCTGTGCTAGAAATAATTTTTTCTCACAGATCGGAAGCGGTTGAGTTTTGAGCTGGTGGAATTCGAATTTGCAGCAGGATTTGGAATTCGAATTTGTAGTAGTTTTCTTGGTGTCGAAGTCAAAATGTCTTTCAATGGATTACGACTGGAGTATGCCGTTGAGGGCAGCTTGAATTATGTTGCATGGAAGGAAAGAATGGAGGCGGTATTAGATGATAACGGGTTGAAGGATTTCATAGAAGCTGAGGTCCCAAAGCCTACTAATGCTGCCCAAGTTGAGGCTTGGCAAAATAAGATGGAAAAGTGTCGAAGGATTCTGTTCGAGGGCGTGAAGGATCACATTGTATCTAGCATGCATGGAAAATATTCTCCATACTTGATGTGGAAAGCGTTGACAGATTTATTCCAAAGCAAGAGAGACCAGAGAAAGTTGGCGCTCAAGGATAAACTCAGACACATAAAGATGGAGAAAGGCGACAGTATGCCCAAGTATCTCACGAAGTTCATCCAATGCAGGGATGAGCTGGGAAGTGTGGGGGTGACTGTAGATGATGAGGAATTGGTGAGCTTGGCTCTCCTTGGTCTTCCAAAGAGTTGGCATGCCTATCAGGATTCTGTCAATGGTCGGGAGAAATTGCCAGGATGGGAGCGACTTTGGTCGGATCTTGTGAAAGAGGAGATAAGGCGGAGTACTAGGGACGGATCTTCATCAAAAGCATCTGATGAAGAAAATTGTGCTTTGTCTGCCAAAGAAAAGAAGGGGAAGAGCAAGAAATCTTCTCATTTCGGTGCAAAAGGCAAGAAGCAGGACATGTCCAAGGTGAAGTGTTTTCATTGTCACCAGCACGGACATTATGCCACAAATTGTCCGCTAAAGAAGAAAAATAAGCAGGCTGCTGGATCTGCAGCTCGAGAGGCCTTAGCCTCGTAGTTTGAGCTAGATTTTTCGCTAATCGCATGCTTGGTCTCAAGTGTGATGGGATCAGTATGGTTCTTGGACAGTGGTGCGTCTTTTCACATGACTGGAGATCGAGATTTGTTTTCAGATCTGGATGAGAAAGATCTTGGAGTGCACATCGAGATGGGCGATGATGGTAGATACAGTGCGACCGATATCGGTACCATTTCCTTTAAGAGGGAGTCTGGTAAACCCTTCGTATTGAAGGATGTGATGCATGTTCCAGGATTGAAGAAGAATCTGATCTCTGTGGCGATGTTAGAAGACAAGGGGTACGATGTTGTCTTCAGCGAAGGAAAGGCTTTCCTGCGCAGTAAGACAACTGGAGAAACCCAGAAGATAGGGGTTCGAGTCAAGAACCTTTATCAGTTGCAAGTAGATGGCTGCGCAGAAATGGCATGCAAGGCGGAAGGAGTGGTGAGCCGGGATGATGGCGAGTTGTGGCACCGGAGATTGGGCCACCTTCACCATGGAGCTTTGAAGATACTGCAGCAGATTTCTACTGGGCTTCCTAAGGGCACTCTTGCGCAGTCAGATCAGTGCAAGGGGTGTACCTTGGGAAAATTTTTGAAAGCCACCTTTCACGAGAAGGATAGTCAGCCACGACGATCCTTGAGAGAATTCACACAGACGTGTGTGGACCTTTCTCAGTAGCTTCGACAGCAAAGCACAAGTACTATGTGATCTTTGTTGATGATTATTCTTGGAAGTGCTGGATCTTCTTCATGCAGAAGAAGAGCGAGACATACTCAAAGTTCTGTGAGTTCAAGGCGCTGGTTGAGAAGGAATCGAGGAAGCATGTGAAGGCTCTTAGGAGCGACAATGGTGGTGAATTCATCTCTGCTGAATTCAAGGACTTTTGCAGCGCAGAAGGGATTCAGAGAGAGCTCATTGCACCCCATAACCCACAGCAAAACGGGGTTGCTGAGCGGAAGAACAGAACGATCGTGGGTGCTGCACGGGCGATGTTGCATGATCAGGGCCTACCCCTTCACTTGTGGGCGGAGGCATGCAATACTGCAGTATATGTGCAGAACTGTTGTCCTCACAAGATACTTGGCATGAGTACACCGGAGGAGGCGTTTTCTGGTAAGAGGCCTGATATTTCCCATTTGAGGATTTTTGGTTCACCTGTCTACATGCATGTGACGAAGGATGCTAGGAAGAAGCTGGAGCTGACCGCAGAGGTTGGGATATTTGTGGGGTACACTGATACACTCCAAAACTATCGTGTGTATTTTCCAGACAGTCGCAAGACTGTTGTGCGACGGGATATCAAATTTTAGGAGGAGAAAGCCATGAAGTGTTTGCTTGAGAGGGAGCCACACTTGCATGCAGATGAGGAGCTATCAGTTCCTAAGGATGAGCTTCAGGATGTGGATCAGCCACAAGATGAGGTTCATGGAGTGGAAGAGACCACTCATGCAGCGCCAACCATGAGAGGGCGCAAGCGCACTATAGAAGCTGAGTGACTGGCTCAAGATGCAGAGAAGGTTGTAGGACCACCTATAGCACAGCGCAGACAGAGACAGTCACCAGATCGGTACACTGGATACATGGCTCTTATGAGCAAATGTGTCGTGACAGAGCCATCCTCTTTCGAGGAAGCTGTGGAGGACCCCGCATGGGTAGATGCCATGGTGGAAGAGTATGATTCGATTGTCAGAAACAGTGCATGGGATATTGTCCCAAGGCCGGAAGGGAAATCAGTGGTGGGTTCGAGATGGATCTACAAAGTGAAGCAGGCAGCTGACGGGAGTGTGGAGAAGTATAAGGCAAGATTTGTTGCCCGAGGCTTTTCACAGATAGAGGGGATCGATTATGAGGAGACCTTTGCACCTGTCGCAAGGTATTCTTCCATACGGACGATTCTTGCTCTCTCAGCGCAGATGGGGTGGCACATTCATCAGATGGATGTGAAGACTACGTTCCTCAATGGAGTCATTGAGGAGGAGGTGTACATAGAGCAGCCTGAAGGTTTCGAGATCTTCAGCAGTGAGTCGCATGTTTGCCGACTCAAGAGAGCACTGTACGGGCTTAAGAAAGCACCTCATGCTTGGTACACATGGATAGACAGTTACTTCACCGGACTTGGATTCTCCAAGAGTGAGGCGGATCCTAACCTGTACCAGATTGTGGTGGAGGGGAAGTTGTTGATCATTGTACTGTATGTAGATGATCTGATTTTGACAGGTGATGAGCTGTTGATACTTTCATGCAAGGAGGATCTTGCTAGAGAGTTTGAGATGAAGGACTTGGGCCTCCTTCATTATTTCCTGGGATTGGAAATTTGGCAGCGCAGTGATGGATTGTTTGTTTCTTGGGGTAAGTATGCCCAGGAGATATTGGAGAAGTTCAACATGCATGGCTACAAGCCTGTTGATACTCCTCTTCTTGGAGGTTGGAGGAAGGAGGATGCTACTTCAGCGGAGGTAGTGGATGCCATTGTTTATCGACAGTTGGTGGGGTTGCTTATGTATCTGGTCAATACACGACCCGATATATGCTATGCTGCTAACCAGCTTTCACAAGCTATGGTTAAGCCTACCAAAGCTCTTCTGGAAGGCAGGCAAGCATGTATTTCATTATCTTAGAGGCACATCGGGATATGGCTTGTGGTACAGACAGGAGGATGAGGTGAAGCTATGTGGCTTCACGGATGCAGATTGGGTAGGGAGCCCAACGGACAGAAAGAGCACATCTGGAGAGATCTTCAGTATCGGTTCGACAACAGTTTCTTGGTACAGCAGGAAGCAGAGATCCGTGGCACTCAGTTCAGCAAAAGTTGAGTATATGGCAGCAAGCTTGGCTGCATGCGAGGCCATATGGATGAGGAAGATCCTGGTTGGGTTGTTCGGGTAACACTTGGAGCCTACTATGATTTATTGTGATAACCATGTTAGTCATCAGTATTTTTCACTTGTTAGTGATGACTAGATCCATAGCTAAGTTTTCTAGAAGCTGATCTCCATATGTCAATTTGTCATCTAGAAAACCCTCATAAAACTTTTTCGCCCTCCTGCTTTTCAGTCCGCCCATGTCAAGGTTAAAACTCATTATCACTATCCTATCTAGCTTTAGCCCTACTGGTCTGCCCATCAGCTCTAAAAGGACAATCCAAGTCTGTTTCAAAAGCCTCCCCTAAGTTAGGAAGTGGCGCTTTAAGGCATTTTACCCTTGGCAACCATCAAAAGGCCAAAAACCTCCATCTGATACAGACCAATCATGACAGACCTCCCACTCTGCAAATGAAATTGATCACAGCCCTAAGTCGCACCACTTACACACCCTAAGTCTCAGCACTGCATAGACCACAGTATTAAGCTGATTATTAGGTGTTTTACAGTGTTTTATGGATTTTACAAAGACAGGAAATATAACTTCATCTCAGGAGAAAATTCTTGAATACACATTTAGAAGAACAGCTGCTTCTCAATGTCAAACATGAGCCTGAGATACATATGCAGGGTAAGGAGTTACTCATCAAGGCCTTGCAGCTTCCATTCAGCATGAAATCACAGTAGAAGAAAGACAACACTGTCAAGCAAACTAGTAATTTTTCATGGCCAAGAACCTCCTTCATCTACAAGCAGAGGTCGATGGCCAATATTGACTTCAAGAATTGCAAAACTTACTATAAGCACATGTTTGTTTTTTACTAGACAGTAAAACAGTGACTCTAGGTTTCTGAGTGAAAGTGATGATCAAAACAGGGGTAAGATCTGAGATATGCAAGACAAAAGAAAACAGAGTTTTTGGTCTTGTATCCTAAGAAAGAGAATCATTTGAAGTTTTAGTCATCATTAGGGCGCATCAAAAAAGGACTCCTTTAATCAAAGCTATCATAACAAATATCTTTGCAGGGGTGTTAATATGAATAGCTCCAATCAGTCTTGAGCAGGAAAATACTTCAGTAAAAAGACCCCTGTGTGTTCTTTTGTTTCTGTTGAAATGTGAAATACAATCCATGGTTTCTGGATGAACTTAAAGAAGAGGCAGGAGAGTAGTACACAACCCCAGATATAAGACATCTTAATATTAGTCAAAGCACCAGTGTAAGTAAAGGTGTTGCGATCTACACTCCACCACAAAGACAGGTGTTTTCTTCAGATGCAGCAAGTTGGTCTTTTCAGATTTTCATTAGGAAGAAGATGGCTAATAAAAGCCTTGGTATCTGTGAAATATGCCAGCAGTTATTCCACATCTTTTATACTTGCCTCCTCAACACAAAGACAGAAATTGGTTATGATCTGAGTTTTAAAAACCCTAGGACAGCATGCCAAGCTAATCAGGCATGTCTTTCTTGAAAGTAGCTCCATTCATGAACAAGTGCCTTTTCAAAAATGCTACAACAACTGACACAGACAATCTGGGTTTATATCATCAAGATACATGACCATTGAAGCTATTGTTCATAATAGGCAAAGAGGTGCTTTGACCTACTGTCAGTATGTTGGAAAGTTTGAAACAAAAGCAGGTCTTCATTATTCAAGGGACAGAGACGTCATGGTAATATTTTCTTAGCAGAGAAGCATATTGGAAAAAGGTTTCCTTCTTAATCGAAAGACCATGGCAAACTATGAAAAAATGCAGCAAGTTTGACACCTACAGTTGAAGAAAAAACTAATGAAACACCTACAGGCAGAGAATGTCAAACCAAGTTAAAAAGGTGGGTCACCTCCTTTCAAATGACAGACAAGTATGCCATTCAAAAAATCAGAAGTATGAAAGGGGATATTGAGGTGACAATTCAGCTCCTTCCTCAGCAAAAAGGGTATTGCAGATAGGTTTACTAGTTTCCATATATGCACAAATATCATGACATGTTTTCAGGTATTGGAACCTAGTCAAAGCAAGGTGAGCACGCCATTTTAAAAAGAGAAGGAACCTTCCCTATGAAGAATATGTCAAAAATACCAAAGGGCAGGCCCTTTCTCTCTATAAAGAAAACAATTCAAGGTGCTATACTGTTATATTTTGAATAGAAGTAAAGAAGTGGTTTCTAAAAGGACTGCAGGGTTTTTTCATTACCTTTGAATCACAGGGCAAAACCTACAAGCTGGCAGGTTCGTTATCATTAGAGGAAAGTGAAGGAAGATAGTCGAAGTTTCAACTTCTCATAAGGGTTAGGAGTGGTCCTCACTTATTAACAAGTAGTGTTTACCACTATGATACATATCCAATAATAAGACATCATTTTATGTGTTGAGATTTTTGAGAGAAAGGTTTTCAAATTTTGATTTAAAAAACAAAGGCTTTTTCAGACCTTCAAAAGAAAAAACCCTCTCCAAATCAAACGAGAAAAGACCATTGCAAAAATTGTCGAGCATATCCCCAAGCACGAGCAAAGCATCTCTCTGAAGTTCACAAGATCAAACAAGGGAGGTTTCGATCGATTTGAAGGAGGTTTTGGCCGTTTATAGATGCACGGCACGCCTGGAATAGCGCGCGGTGCGCTCAGAGGCAGAATTGCATAGGTGGATAACCACCACGCGGCGCGCCTGTACATGCGCGTGACGCGCCTGTACGCAACGGTTGCACCGACCCGACAGTTACCCGATACCAAGGTTGCGCGGCATTCTTCCTCCTGAAAGTGTCGCGCAGAGATTTCAAACTCCAACATGACTTCAAACTTGCTTCCAAAGTGACTTCGACTCACGAAAATGTTTTGCATCATATTGTGAGGTATTTTTCACAAACTAACCTCGTTTTCACATTTGTTGGGTAAATGCTTGGAGGCCAAAAAGATCAGTTTTGAAATAGTTGAGAAGAATGTTATTGAGCTGCATATTAGGGTTAAGGTTTTGATCAAAAGGAGAGCTTTCGACATTAAACTGCCATAAGTCTTTGTTACCACAGCATACAAAACATTTTGAACACTGCCATCATATCTGCAAACTGTGTTTTTGCTGAGGATATCCTTTGTTTAGGACTGTGGTGTAGAGTTGAATGCACAGATGAAATGCCTGCAGGGAAAATAGTTTTAAACTGAAAACTGTGTTTTTCACCTCCCTAATCAAAGGACAAAGGTGTCTTGCATTCTCAAAATTTCAAGGGGCAGGTCACCCCTATAAACCACAGAAAGGACAATTTTTCACTGAGTATTCTAATTGACTGTTTTTTTTTTTTCTGTTCTTCAAACCTCACTATCAAGATTGATTTCAGAAGTTATAGAGGCATTCTTCTAAGGAGGACTGGTATTCTATATTTAAAGGGAGTCTTGGCTTTTGAAAGGGATAAGCTTATACACCCTCTGTTGAAACTTTTGGAGCATTTTTAACTCTATCACCTTGTTCCATAAATGTGAAATTGACTACATGACTACACTCAAGATTGACTGTATATGATTTGAAATGTGTTGATTAATTAACACAACAGACAGAGACAGGTTTGTAATGATTGGAAATTCCACCATTGATCAAAGGTACAAAACAGGTTTTGAGCTCCAAACATCACAGAGCAAGGCGATTCTGACACTCTAAACAGCATTTTCACCTAACAGTTTGCCTCCTTTCCATTGTATTGTCTCTGGTTAAGAGGTCTGCTGGCTGAAATACATATTGAAGGTGAAACGACCACTTTTTAAAGGAGAAAGGGTTTTATATTGTGAGGGAACAGTGTGCAGCCATTCAAAGACATTGTTTCTCACTGTGAATTGACAGGGTTTAGTTTAAAGAAGGCAGTTAAAGACAGTGAGGCAGTTTTTTTCTTCCATAGCATATTTAGTCCAAAATGCTGCCCAGGCAAGACAGCAGAAGTGGTTTACATAAGATATATGAGCCAATATCTACAGAAGAGGCAAATGCTCATCCATCCATACTCTTCAACTTTCATGAGGTAGGTTGTCTAGATTTCTGCCAGAAAGTACAAGAGGTCAAAAGTTTCTTGCCCTTGACACACTTATGTGCCCTAAGGTTCCGGAGCAAGCATTTCCAGGTAGCAGACCTTTATTTCAAGTTTTCCCCGAGGTCGATGTCTAAAGCCACCAAAATTCCATATCATGGCGAGAAATGGTTCAAACAGACCCATCTTGACTTGGATTACTACAAGCCTTTCATCAAGCCCGAGCATAGAGATACTTGCACTACTATTTTTCCTTTCTCTTATCTTCTTGACAGTTATGCTCCTCTAATGAAGGTCATAATGAAGTATTTTACTTGTGAAGGGATATTTACTCGAGTTTATGCCTACCATGTCCGACTATTGATGCATTTCACTAGAACTAGGCAGCTAAATCTCCCTTACTTTTTGTACAAAATCATCGAGAAGATGGCATCCACAGTCCAGAAGAAGACTCCATCTCTACAAATAGCTTCCCTTTTCCATCATTCTCTGATCAAAATTATCATCCTACACCAGCTAGAGAAGAAAGAGGTTCCATGGGATGTGTTTATCAGTCACCCAGATTTCTCTACTATTCCTCCTGTCCATATATCTCCCACCCAGCCTGTTCATCGCCCTGTACCTTTGTCCAGCAGGCCTACTCCTAGAAGGCTCAAGATCACCACAGAACAGTCAGGACAACATGAAGAAGAAGGACATGAACAGGTAGAAGAGAAGAGGATAGGCATGAAGAAGCTGATGAAGACCAGCAGCATGATTTTGATGGTCAGGGACAGCAGCTTGAGCCACACAGTGAGCATGAGGTGGAAACACACCAGCAGCTTGATGTTGGTAAACAGGGGCAGCAGTCTGAACAACAAGAAGAAATGGGTGAAGGGAAGCAAATTGCAGATGAAGAGCAACAGCAGGAACAAGAGGAAAAGAGGGTTGAACAGTAGCATCTCAGTGAAAATGAATAGCAGGGAGAGCAGCAGCTTGATATTGAAGGTCATGAATAGCAGTTCGAGCAGGAATTTGAGCAGCTTCTTGAGCCCCAAAATGAACAGGAAATCCAAGTACAGCAGCAGCATAATGTTGATGATCAAGGTCAAAAAGAATTTGAGGCAGATCAGCCTCATAATATTGAGGGGCAGAAGCAACTTAAAGAGGACACACATCAGCCTCAAGGAGAGCAGCAGTTTCAAGAAGTTGACAAGGGTAAAGTAGTTGTGTCTCCTCCTCCCAAAAGAACAAAGCCCAGCACAGCGAGAAAGAAAGAGCCTAAGGCTGCCACTCCAAAAGTGACAAGAATTGTCCCTAGCAAAAGAAAATTGCCCAAGAGACCTCTCACTAGTATGCCAAGAAGGAAAAGTGCAAGATTGGCCTTCAAAGGGAAAGGCAAGATTGGAGAAAGTCAAAAACATGGAGGTGCATTGGCTGTCATTCCAATCCAAAGTGATGACAGCGATAATGAAGCTCGCATCCTTGAAAGCCTTCTAATCCATCGAGAGAGCCAAATTGAAGCATTGGAGAATGACCTTCATCGGGCAAAGACCTTCAATCATTTCTTGGAGATCCAAAATAAACAAATGAATGTCCATACGGTTGTTCATGAAGCACGGGCAATCAAATACAAGAATGAGGCTGCTAAAGCACAAGTAAGGATAGAGGAGCTCATCGGTGAGTTTGATGAAGATGAAGAAGAAGACCAGCCTAGGCGGAAGAGGCCTAGAACCATAGGGCTTAAAAGAGCCCTGGAAAAGCAAAGGGAAGAAGAACAGGCCCATCTTCAATCTTTTCCCCTCACTGCACTACTTGAGCAAGAAATTGAAGAAAATATGGAGGCATGGCTAGAAAGAGCCAATAAAAACTTGGAGATGAAGCTTGAAAAGGAAAACAGAGACCTAGAGCTACAAAGGAAGATGACACAGCACTATCAAAAGTTGAATCAGTTTTCCCGGCGCAAGCTAAAGGCCACCCAAGCAAAACTGAAGGAAGCAAAGGGGAAGCACCCGACACGGAAAGAGAAGAAAGGCACATCAGAACTTGATATTTTGGCTTCAGCTTCGGAGCATGTTACTAAGGACCCTTGAGGGTTATGCACCCCATTTTTGAGCTCATTTTCACAATTTTTGGTTTTTTGGCATTTTTGGGTTTTTGGTCAAAAACTCATAAATTCGCCATTTCATTTTCAGGATTCGTCAAGGGAGGAGAATGGTACCATCGGATGCCATAATTTTATGAGCAGGTCCTCAGCAATTTTCAGAGCACTTGGAGATCATTTTCCCCTTCAAAACAGCGAAAAAGGCTCGCATTTTGCACACTCTCCCCGGTCTATCAGCAAACTGTCATTTTCTGGCTTTTTACACACAGGTACAGATTTGGAGGACTTCTAGGCATCGGATTGGAGAAATTTTAGTTGCGCCAGAAAGTAGACACTCAGAGCTTTCCCACGAGCTATCATGAGCCTCATTTCGACATTAGGAAGGCTGCCAAATGTTTCCGGAAAGTCAGGGGACCTTTTTCTGATATAAATTTGAAGTATTTTTGTAATTTTTGAACCTCAAAAATCTGCTTTTTCCAAATGTGCGTTTAGCTATTTTTGCACTTGGAAAATGATGCAAAGTCAATTAAATTCCTTTTTTTAGCAATTTTTAGATATTTTATGAGATATTTTTGTGCCTTGGGCTTTGCAAAGCCTCAAGGACAAGTTTAGATATTTTGATTAGGCCAATGGGATAGCTAGTTGCACCATGAGGTTTTCCTCACTTAGGCCTATTTATTCCACAAGGCTCTCATTGTAAAAAAGGCTGAACTTGAGAGAAGAAGCAATATATTGGTCATATGAGCTTTGAAGAACATACTTGTGTTATGATTTTGGACTGCCTCTTGGATGCTTTTGAATGAATGATGAAGGATTGTTGATGGATTCCATGACTTGGTAGAATGGTATAGTGTCTCTTTCTATGTTATTGTCTTCTAGTTTTCATTCATGAATACAAGTTTATTGCTTGCTATAGATCAGTAGAGAACAAGTTTGAGATATGCCCATGGAGGCACCTCAAATTTCCTGAATCTTCATAGCTTTGATGTTTTCTTCTTCCTTAGTTGCACTAAAGAATTCTTAACTGCTCTTTAGTAACTTAAGGATATTGTTGCTAGTTTCATTCATAAGTTCTATGCATGTTAAGTAGGATGTATGGTGTGCCCTGCTTACCTACAGTTGTCCATAGTTCTATCCATGAAACTATCTCTTTGACTGATTAGATTATCATTTTTTTTGAACCAAGGAGGCCTAGTCCCGATCTAGCCCTCTACCTAAAAACTATGAAAGCTTGTTTGTCAAAGTGCCCAATAACTTAAAGACTGTGTTTAGGCATTTCGGCATAGTGTTTTGAGTTGTTAGTCCATCTTATGTGTTTTCCCCAAAGTCTGATAGCCATTTCCCAAAGTTAGAGGGTCTTATACTTCTATGCATGGCCTGAATGTTTATTTCTATGTATTATTTAGCTTGTAGTTACATTTTGCATGATTAATGGCTTGCCATACCATGTTTATGTCTGCTATCAAACTAGTTATGCTTGAAATCCTTCGTCTTTCACAAACTTGATGTCCATTTACTCCATTTTTCCCAAAGATCATTTCTACCTTGAATCAAATCGGCCCTACAGCAGCCTTGTATCATCATCTGATAGCTTCCTTGACCTTTTTGACCCCATAGCCCAGTTGATCTAACTTCTTGTTATCCATTTTATATCTTTGATCAGTTTTATCCCTCACAAACTTAAAAAACCAAAATAAAAAAACTCACTTCATAACTAGCCTAATATCAGAACACCACAAGCAAACACACTGATATCTTTTACATATAATAGAGAGATCCCTCTCTGAGTCCAGGAAGGCTAGGTCCTTGGGCTCCAAATCTTGGTTTGATGTTACATCGTCATTTGGCTCACCAATCGGCCAAATCACGGGAACCTAACATAATGGCGATCACGGTGGGACCTATTGAGTACATGATAGTCTAGCGAACTCTTATAGACTCTTTAGTCAATCAATCCTAAACTCAGACCATCATCCTTT